>VKOC01005144.1:0-34628 GCA_009364415.1 Spea multiplicata | reverse complement strand
GCCACAGTATGTTTTGATAATTCACTGTGTCCTCACTGGCCCCATATCTAATTAGACCCCAGTCCTAACTGTTACTATACCCCAATACCAAAGTGCCCAAATTCAGCCATTCAGCAAATGTTGTAAGGTATGACACAGGGCAAAATGTAGTTAGTTAAGATCCAATTTTGTTTCTTCTGCTCTCCAGAAGAATATATTGGAGTTTTAATGATATTTTGTTTTATTGAGCAGTGTATTATTTGAAATGGCTAAGTATGTGCACGTCATGTGGTTTGGTGAAGTAATTTTAGGAAAATGTAAATATACTTACTAAATTATTTAAAAAAGCACGTTTTTTTTTACAGCTACAGTCGCTCTGCCTGCAGCTGTGGACAGATCCTTAACAGACCTCACTGTGCAGGTTTTGTCTCAGTTCTATAATACATGCACACTTAAAATGGGATACTATGGGCTGGATAGCCATACTACTACCTTTATACCCTGTGAAATTAGGATTTTGTTTTACTACAAAGGGACAATAGTCCAAAATGGGAGGCCTGATTATTTTTATGGCCTGCAAATTAAGCTCCCTGTTCCTCATAGTTGGAGGTCCTTTTCCAAGCTTCTGGTGGTGGGTGCAGGAACATTACTGTTGGCTAGTTCTTCACATTTGACCTACAGCTACATGTACCAAATACAAAAAAACACCTGCGTGATTGGGATATAAAGCTGAAATGTCCTGGTGAGTGACCACATGCTGATGCCGTCTGGTCTTAAGGAGGCTTGAACAAGCTATACTTCAGCACCATTACAGTGCTTATATATAAGCTTATATATAATAAGCAGTGATATTCCAGTGATTGCTATGGTGTATGCAAAGTTGTAACCACTTTGCATGGCAATTGATCTATATAATGACTCCAAACTGTGACTAACCTAACCTAATCTAAACCTTGCAGTGATCCTGTGAATCATTGTAGAAGACAATATTTTGACCAGTTTTCAACATCAGATACAGCATGTATCTCCACTAATTACTATTAACTCCTATATTACACCAGTCCTTATTTCAAAAACACAGCAAACGATGTGACGGAATACGTGTTACCTTTCTCAGCCACTGTTTTAATGTAGCTTGGTAAAATCCACATTACTTTTCCTTAGAAGTATAGTTTTTTGCCTTTGAAACTCATTTACACAAAACTCAACACTGTTGGTGCCAAAAATATACTTTATAGCAATAATACTCAAAGTACCCTTCCTAACAAATGTGTTTTGTTATGAATATTGTCTGTGATTCTGATGGCCTTTTAAAAGTTAGATATTTGTAGTAATAGTGATTCTACTTGTTTTCTATCTGAAAATATGAACACAGTTAATAGATACATTGTACTTAACACAATGGCAGGGGACCTATATGCCAACCGTTGCCCATATTGCTATCAATTTTCTTAATAGCGCATGAAAAAAAAAGCAAATTACACACAACTTTTCAGACTGGGATATCTATTTGGTAGGAGTCTGGAAGTCTGACGCTTTTTCCAGTCCTACAGGTTAGTCTTTCTTTGTAGTGGTTGGCAAATAAAGATTTGCCTAACCGAAATCTGAAATCTAGAGTACCATGCCCTTATTCAGTACTACAGGCATTGTGTTCTGTAGACACATCTTGATAATATTATTTGCTTTTTATTGGTACACATTAGAGTACCCTGACATTTCCAACGCAGTATGTATTGCATGAACAACTTGAACTTTCAGCATGCAAGTCATCATATGGAAAAATATGCAGTTTAGAGAGGGTAGCATAAGGCAAGTGATTTACTCAACAGGATCTCTAAAGGGTTGGAAGGTCATCACGGACGTCCACCTGCCCTCTTGAGCTAAGACTTGAGTTAGAGAATAAAGCATGATGTTAATCCATGTGAAGTTACAGACACTTGTGCAACGGGTATGTGTTCACAGCAAACATAGCATTTAAACATAACAAAATTGAAGGAGAGTTTCTTCGTGGAATTTAAATCCTTTCACTCTGTGACATAGAACATTTTTGTTTCCTGATGGTCGCTCTTAAATGGAATATACAGAAGGGAAGCTAAACTCCAGCTGAGATCTGTGGCAGAGTGTGTATGTGAGGTTTTACCGCACATGCATGTATCCTATTGGAAGCATCATGTTTAAAGAAAGAAAGCCCATGCCTCTTTCCCCCACGGTCTATGATATAGAGGTTCACCCCCCCACCAGCACCCATATTCCATGATTACATTAAATTACAGATTTACTGGAAGTGGTCAACAAGGCACACAGTAATGTTTTTATTTGATAAACTACCAAACTCTCTCTCCTTGATATCAAGTTGATGGCATGTGCCACTCAGAGAGGTAACTAGGCATCTTGGCACCTGGGGCCAAGGTGACTGATGTCACACCTACTTCTGGAAGCAGAGGCAAGCACAAGGAATGAAAGGAATATTGCCACTAGTAGCCCAAGTACACCCCTCACCTTGAGGTAGTGTCCGTTCTTACCCCATGTAAGTTATGACCCAAGTGTTGTCGCATTCATTGCACATCAAGGGAAAGGTACTGAGAACCCATCAGAAAATATCCAGGCTGGCTAGATGCTTGGTACATATTCCACAAATCCCAGCAGGACCCTTTAACTAATCTATAAGTTAAATGGACAGTATAACGTCTCTAATGTATATTAAAGTACTTAAAGTACTTTATTACACAGTACAGATAACCACCATGCATTTGCAAAGAGGACATCACAAACATTATATGCATTACATGCAAGTATACATGATTGCTGGAGTGTCCCTTTAAGGTATGTTGTGCACTGTAAGCTACCAGCTTCTGCAGATTGAATGGTCTTTGGATATTGCAGAGGCTTAACAGAAACGGTATGAGACCTGCCTGGGTATGCTTCCCATGTTAGTAAAAACAAGAAGCTAACAGTTCTTGGCAATATATATCTAAGTCTAATTGAACCTTCATAATAATAGACATACACGCACACTTCCTAAAAGTTAAGGAGCTCGCATTTGTATAATAGAGAGTAACTACAGAACCTGGAGGTGAATTAATGGAAGAAGCAGGTGCCAAATGTATGGGTTCTGACATATACCATAACTGTCAAGACAACACATATAGACAGACATTGCCCTTAGACAGAACTGGCAAATACCGCCATCTAGTGGCTACTCGGGAACTGCAAGGCATTTTCCTTTATTATTGGTCTGCTTTAACCCTTTAACAAAGGAGCACTATTTTGAAATTCAAACACACTTTAGATTTTTAAAAATTTTTTATTTAGGCGGTTTATTTTCTAACCCCCTCCCTGCTGTTTCTCTTCACATTATTATGACTTTTAAATGTGTGGAACACCGCTACACACTCATACCCACCAAACATTCCAAGAAAAGAGGGTCTTCAGGGGAGGAAAGAGTGGCACCGAAACGTTGATTCACTCATCACCATGTATTTACGCACTTCGAAGTCACGCCAGCGTCACTTGCGCAAGGGGCAAGCAGAGGGGTCTGCGGGATCCCTGTACAGCGGGCTAGGGAGGACTCCGTAACCTATATTAAACCGGCGCTTTCAGAACGCAGCTGGAGGACCGTTACTGGCTTCAGGCCTAATAGCCAATGTACCGAGAATCGTTAGTTGGTGTATGATAAGAATGTGACGCACACCGCAGGCTGCCTTCCTCCCGTCTCTCCTCCCTTCCTGTTTTCGGCAGGCATGTGACTCTCCTGTAACAGAGCAGCTGACTGGCACTTCATAACTTCCTCCTCGGGGGATTTCGCTGGGTTCCGATCCGTGCGATGAGCTAGATCCGGGCTGTCATTCTCCGCAGTGATGGACCATCCGGCCCGCTTCATGTCTTGGACCCGCATGCTGTTGCTGCTGCTTCTAGTCGGGATTTCGGGGTCGCCGCTTGTGGAGGCGAGGGGGGTGTCTCGCAAGCCTAACGTGGTGCTGATCTTGACTGATGATCAGGATGTCTCGCTCGGTGGCATGGTAACTCGATCATGGGTTGGGATTGTGTCTTGAGAGGTAGTTGTGGGTACAGGTCTGGGCATATCGTTAGTGATGGTACTGTTTACTGTATTTCTGAAACAGTGAGTGGTGAAGGTGAGAACCCATCGTACCCTGTGATATGCTTAATCTGTCAGATCTCTTTCTGCATAAGCAAGTTGTTTATTTTAATCCATAGCGATTGGTGATGATGTAGCATTTGTTACTGGTTTTAGTGGTATTATAATGAATGGCATCTGGTCTGTATCTTTCACGTAGATGCCCTTGCAATCTCATGCGCTGGTACTCCAGATCTTTCAGCCCGCAACGCTAGCGTTATAAATTATTGAGCTATATAGCGCCATCATATTCAGTAGTGTTGTAGAGCATCACATAAAAAATTAGATTACAGAAAAGGACGGACCTGCTTAAAAGTGCTTACAGTTTAAAAGGAGTTGGGGGTGAGGTGGACCAGCTGGCCAGGTGTACCCTACTGTAAATGTTAAGTACACAAAATAACACAACGTAGGTATATTTAACATAATATGTATATATATATATATATATATATATAACATGTCGTCCGCTTGTTCTCCCGTATTAAGCTGTCGGTTGGTTCAGTTGTGTGTAAGGATGGGTGAGAAGGACATAGAGGACATGAAATCTACCAGATAACAGTGTCCCTCACACCCAGGTCTCCAAAACTATTACACGGCATGGTAGTTCTTCGTTATTAAACCAAAGATTTCTGACCGTGGAAACAAAGCCATGTGATGTGTCATTATTAATTTAGCTTACGTAGAAACATTAACTAGACTGAAGGCATCTTCCATTAGGATACTATGGCGCATGCGTTCGATTTTGCAATTTGCCCAAGCATATGTGTCCTAAAGTTTATATCTGGACAAGACATACTTGTGATCTTTGAAACAACGCATCATTGGCTGATATTGATACTGAATATAAGACAACAATAATATTTTATAAATATAATATAACAATAGCAAGAAGCCCATATTTTATTTACAAATAGAGAAATATTCTATTTAAAAGTTCTATTTAAAAGTTCAAATAAAACATATTGGGGACCAGTAGCCTATTTAAAAACACATGATCACATCCATTATATGGTCTGGTCTTAGTTGATATATATATTATAGATATATATATTATATATATATATATATATGTATATAATCTCCAGATGAGAGGTATATATATGCTTTTTTTTAATTAAATGGTTGCCTTGCTGCGGTATTGTTATTTGTTGTTTTTATGCAATATGTGAGTCATACTGTAGTTTATGATAAAAATAGATAAATGACTACGATTCCAATGCACTGCATCCTCATCACTGTTCCCCTCCTTGTAGACCCCCTTAAAGAAGACAAAGGGGTTGATTGCCGATCGAGGGATAACGTTTCCTAACGCAGTAAGTGCTTGCCAATGATATATAGCTCTATTGCACCAGTGCTGACTACAGGATGAATTTGCAATAATGGTGTGGTGCCAATTTTTTCATATTTAACAGTTAATTGCGTAATTGTATCATCCTTTTTTCGTCTATATACTGTATCTTTTGGCAGTGACGTCCATGGTTACAGTTTTGTCTTATAATCACACATTAATGCCCACGCCACATGTTGAGCAGGAGGGTTATATGTAAGATAGTATATAAGAATAAGTGACCCATCACTTACGAGAGCGCTACACAGAGAGTGTTTAAATATTAGTAGCTTTTTATTAAAGGGAATATTGCTACATACAAATTTACGTTGGCCTGTGTTTATGCGCCCAACCGCAATCAGACTAGTTTCCTTACTTCTGCCTTGAATAAGTTGGCTGATTTTCAGGAAGGGATTACGGTGCTGGGGGGTGATTTTAATATGATTTTGGACCCTAGGGTTGATAGTTCTTCTGGTACGTCGCACATTCCTTATTCCCGTATCGCTAAAGTTAAGCGCCAACTTCATAATTTACAATTAGCTGACGCTTGGAGAACGCAACACCCGACTACTAAGGATTTTACTTTTTTTTCTCCCATGCACACTAGATACACTAGAATCGACTCAATTTTTCTTTCCCATTTTCATTTACCAATGCTCTCTACTTCTAGGATAGGAACCTCGATACTTAGTGACCATTCCCCTGTTCATGTTACGTTGTCCCTTGCCAATCTCCCTCCTAGGGCTTGGGCCTGGAGGCTTAATGATTCCCTCTTGTCCACACCCGCTAACGTTCAGATTCTGGGTAAAGAACTTACACAATATTTTGCAGAAAACATCTCGCCTCATGTTCCCTTTTCCACGGTTTGGGAAGCTCATAAGGCGGTGATCAGGGGGCACCTGATTAAAATGGGTGCTAACCTTAAGAAGTTGGCCTTGGGCGAGATTCTGCTCCTGACGGCACAAATAGCAGACTTGGAAAGGTCACATAAACTTACCCTGGCCCCACATGTTTTAACACAACTCTCTGTCCTGCGGGACAGATTAGCTGCCCTTACTAATGCTCGGGCTAAGAGACAGTTTCTGTTGACCCGTAGCTGCTTTTACGAATTTGGTGACAAGGCTGGTAAGCTCTTGGCTAGGGCCTTGCGTGCCAAACGGGCGGCCACCTTTGTCCCTAAGATACGGGATCGGGAAGGTAACGTTCACTTTTCTACTCCTAAGATAGCGGCTTGCTTCCACCGGTACTATAGCACTCTGTATAACCTGCCTCCTGACTCGGGATCCTCTCTGTCATCTCGCCTTGACTTGCAGTCATACCTGGATAAGCATTTGGGCACACGTTTGAAGGTGGCGGACTCTGCTCTGTTGGAGTCGCCTATTACGTTGGATGAGGTACGGGAGACTATTCTCTCTTTACCTAATGGGAAGTGTCCTGGCCCGGATGGGCTCACAAAACCATACTTTGTGAAATTCCTTCATATTTTAGGACCACACTTGGTTACGTTATTTAATGGCCTCGTTAAAGGGGACCATTTGGACCCACATACTAATACGGCTCATATAGCTGTGATTCCGAAACCCGGTAAGGATGGTGACCAATGTGGTAATTATCGCCCTATATCGCTTCTTAACACCGATGTTAAATTGCTGGCCAAGATTTTGGCCACTCGCCTCAAGCCTTATGTCCCATCTCTTGTCCACTTAGATCAGGTGGGCTTTGTCCCGGGTCGGGAGGCACGGGATAACACGATACGGGTGCTAGATGTGTTGTCTCATGCACATAAGTCTCATGTGTCCATGGCCCTAGTTTCTACGGACGCTGAGAAGGCCTTTGACAGGGGGGCCTGGCCTTACCTCTTTGCGGTGCTACGCCAAATAGGACTGGGCCCGACGTTCAGAGGTTGGATAGAATCACTATACTATAATCCAACTGCCAGGATTTCGGTGAATGGGTTCCTGTCCCAGCCGGTCACTCTGTCAAATGGCACCAGACAGGGATGCCCCTTGTCCCCACTTCTCTTCATCTTGGGTATGGAACCTCTGGCCAACGCTCTTAGGGATAACCCTGAAGTTAAGGGGATAACTATCGCTAACAAGGAGCATAAGCTCTCATTATTCGCAGACGACATGTTGTGTCTTCTGTCTGACCCCCAGAGCTCCTTGCCTCACGTTCTTGCAGAACTGGACACTTTTCGGAAGTTCTCTAATTATAAGATTAATATGGACAAATCAGAAATCTTAGGTGTTAATTTGTCTGACCCAGCTAAATTGGCCCTACGTACTCGTTTTCCCTTTAAGTGGTGCGAGACATTCATTAAATATTTAGGTTTAAATATTAGTAGCTGTGTAAAGGACAGAGTCTTTAATGGTTATTCATTATTTGTTCGCATAAGTGACAGACGACTATATGCAGGCATAATGAGGTCAGTGCCGCTGTGGCAGTGATCTTGTGGTTACGTTTAACAATTTACTGAATGGTTTCTTTTGTTTCAGTACGTTGCCAGTGCCTTGTGCTGCCCCAGCCGGTCCAGCATCCTGACGGGGAGATACCCCCACAATCACCATGTGGTTAATAATACCATAGAGGGCAACTGCAGCAGTAAGGATTGGCAGAAGACCCAGGAGCCATACACGTTCCCCGCTCTACTGAACTCCATCGGCTACCAGACGTTCTTTGCCGGCAAATATTTAAACCAGGTAATGTTCTGATTTTTCTTCATTAAGGAATGAGGAAGCACTCAGTTAAACTATTATACCTTTTTGTTTCAGTTATTAATGTATTCTATGTTATAAAACACACAATGAATCTGTTGTTCTGCATAGGATATTCAAGCAAAGTATTGTAACGCTTTACAACAGACGGCTAGAACGCCAAACCTTATGTAAAACAAAAAAACACAGAACCATCAGACATAATATTGGGCAAAGCCTAACCATGTAAAGGGTTAAGTAAGTAGGCTTTTTGCTTGTAACAGACATTCCCTCACTGCTGCTTACAATGTGCTCTGATCTGAGGGGGGGCAGCTCATTTTTGGTGATATTTCCCTGGCTTTATTCTACCACCACGGAAATGCAACACTGACTGTATCAGATCGCCAATAACCGGGAGGGGTTCAGCATGCAGAAAGTATACACTTAGCTGCTCCACTCACCCTCGGATCAGTGCACCTTGTCAGCTGTGGAGTGTTGCAGTCAATCAGCAAAACAAACACATTGGTGGCCGTACTTTGGAGTATTCTACGAGCGATCCCAGAACATTAAAGAGTTACAGGCACGATGCATACTTTCACCAACAAGTATTAGATGTCGGCATGCTATTGAGCCACGTTTGTCATGAGAAAACTGGGGCAATTTGGTATCTTTGTAGCAATCTGCAGAAATGTCCCCTTAGTTTCTGTAGTGGATGCCCCCTTTGGTCACTGTTAGATATGGCTTGTAGTAGTTTGTTGAGGTCACAAGCCACTGGAAAACCATGGCATGGATCAAAAAAACCTCCACAAATGTTGTTAATGTGTCTTTGGCCGCTTGTTGTTTACATGCTTTGGATTATGTGCTGTTTTGTACAGTATGGAGTGGAGAAGGCAGGCGGGATCAGCCATGTGCCTCCAGGCTGGAGTTATTGGTACGCTTTGGTGAGTATTGTCACCGCAACGGGCAGTGATGTTGTTGATAGGTACTCAAAAAACATGTAATATGGAACACCCATTGTGTCAGCAGAATAGCCAACAAGTGTACAGTATTATTACTTCATCTCCCACCTACTGGAACTACAAAATATTTGTTCTTCGTTGGCTCTTGCCCACAAGGCTTCGGGCATGACATCAAAATACGGTAATTTGTGTTTGAAAATACTTGAATGTTGCGGAGCAACCAGGATGGCTTCATCTAACAGATCACTGAGCAGCTGCCATGTTCTTCATGTGCTTATTCTCAACGTGTTTGCTTTTGTGCATATGTTAAGCGTGAATATCGCTTTTGTAGATGCTACTATGGTTAAAGGGGCAGTAATACTTTAGTTCATCTTTCAGTATAGATCACATTTAAATGGGCAGTCTCCTTCCCATGAATTCCCTACCAAAGCAATAAGGAAGCATTTTTGTACAGTGGATTAAAATAATAAAATAAATAGCTCAACATTACCCATACAGAATGGCACCTGGTCATTTTTCAGTTAGTTTACTCCTGTCTGCATGTCCAAGTGGTGACCACTCTGAATTCTAACAATCTTTAAACTGATTTATTTTGCATTAAATAAACATAAATTTGAAGATATATATGATTTTGATAATAAGCCACCTTTTCTAACTCCTGTTTATTTTTTAGGAGAAAAATTCAAAGTATTATAACTACACGCTTTCAAAGAACGGCAAAGCACAAAGTCATGGGGGGAACTACACTTTGGATTACTTGACAGATGTTTTGGTGAGAATGAACTATGTGGCCCATCTAGTCTGTCCAAAAATGATGTCACCTTCCCTTTTTTTCTGATTTGGAAGAATTCAGTAAACCAGGAATTAAAGTATTTTTGTTTCTAGGAATGGGTTTTCAGAATCAGATTTTGGGCCACACCAATGTTGTAAGGTTTTCAACACTGCATACACATAGCTGTTGACATCACACATATAACGCATACGTTTATATACAGTATATTGGAACAAAACAAATGGAATGACATTCTAAAGTACATGGGAGTAGAGGACTGCAGCGGGCGGTCAGGCACTGTACCTGCAGGTCCCGGTAATCGCGCACAGTCCTGCAAGGCTGCCTTTGCGCTGCTCCCTTACAGTGTCTCCTATCATGCTCCATCCAGGAACAAAACAGAGTCACGTGATGTGACGTCACTTCCCATGAGTCCGCCTTGTTCCTGGGCGGGTGCAAGAGGAGAGACGCTGTGAGGGAGCAACTCGAGGGCAGCCTTGCGGGACTGCGCGGTAAATCTGCAGTTCAGGTAAGGTGGTGGGCTTGATTGGGCCACAAATGTGGCGGGAGTGGAACACCCACATTGCAGGAGCGGGCGGCATTGGGCAAAAAATCAGCGGGAGTGGGATTAAGCAGTCCTGCGCAGGGCTCTACATGGGAGTACGGTAATGCATGGTGAAAGACTGAGGTGATCCACCAAACTTTATTTATCTAGTAGGAAACCTAAAATGTCTCATATGCATTTTCCAGAGGAACGAAACATTGGGTAGAATGTGTGACCCATTGCAGATAATTGGAGAATTTCGTAAACAGAATGTTGGCTTATGATAAATCACTTCCTCTTAGTGCTTTTACTACCTTATTTTCTATTTTTGTTGTTCTATTAATAGCATAAGCTTCACACAATTTACAAAAACATGTTTGTTTCAATTACAGTGGATAGTGATGTCTAATGAAAATAATTAAAGTAGTTCTGCTGAATTTTCTTTTTTAAATTATCTACACCATTTCCATTTTTACTCTATTTCTATGGAGAGCGCTGCTTTTTGTTTAACAATAAGAGCTTTACGAGAGGCTTAGCTCAATATATATTTTTAGGTAAAGCATTTTGTTATTGAAATAAAAGATTTTCATGGTTTATACGCTGATAATTGTAAATATGGACTTTACCATTTGGTATTTAACAATAATGAAAATGGTGGTCATTGCCCCAGGCTGTGACCGTTGTATGTCTATAAACATAGAAATATACTAAGGAGGGTTCAAAACTTTCTTGTGATGTCGCTACTGACTTTTTTAATGTTTCATACACAGGCCAATATATCCCTGGACTTTTTAAGCTATAAATCCAACTATGAGCCGTTCTTCATGATGATTGCAACGCCTGCTCCTCACTCTCCATGGACAGCGGCACCCCAGTATGAGAAGTCCTTCCTCAATGTCAGTGCACCCAGGAGCAGCAACTTCAATGTTCATGGCAAGGTGCAGTAACTATGTCTTAAAGCCCAATATATTGTTCTTCTATCTGTGTATAGAATAATATAGCTATTTGTGTAAGAGTAACCATGTCCTAGTTCTCACTTTTGCGTTTCTATCCAAACTTCTGGTTATCGTGGCATATTTGTTGCAGTCAGGTTGTTGGCCCGTTACTACATAGCATGGGGAGACATGTAAATGATGTGCCATATGCAGTCCCTTCCATAAATCTACAAATATTAACAATTAATATTAATTATTAGCACAGTAGCACAACAAAATTGGGTCCTAATGCAGAAAGCCAGGTGAATTCATTATGCAGTCATGTAACCTGAATTTCTCAAATCTTGATTGATGTTTGTTTGAAGAAATAGGAAATGGCACAGCAAACCAGCTATGATATAGTTTATTCACAATTTACAGGATCCAGCACGTTCCTTGAAATGTGAAGACACACCACTGTTTGTTTTGTTTCTTTATCTTTGTTATACTGTGGAGTTAAACTTCTCAACAGAGTTAACTGTAATATTCAATAATATAACCTCTTCCCTTCCTTTTGTGCAGGATAAGCATTGGTTGATCAGACAAGCCAAGACGCCAATGAGCAATACATCCATACAGTTCTTGGACAATGCATTTCGGAAGAGGTATACACACACAACCCTACAGTTAGTTACTGTATTTACTGCTGCTGAATGAATTTCTTTTTTCGCATGACTAGACGTTATTAGAGTGTTATTATATGTAAATGCTGATGTCCTCAGACTTCATTCTTCTACTTGTGTAGATGGCAAACTCTTCTCTCAGTTGATGACCTTATCGAAAAACTTTTGAAGGAACTAGAGGCCCGTGGCGAGCTTGAGAATACTTATGTCTTCTTCACATCGGACAACGGATACCACACAGGTAATAGTTTGACTTATCCCATGTAAAGTTATTAATATACAATATTATTATATAAAATACTTACATGACCGTGTTGCACTAGCTTTTAGTCTGGTATGATTGCTGAATGTCGCAGTGATCAAAGCATATCTTGTGGTGTCTCTGTTTATATTGACATCATTGAGAAATCTATTGGGAGTTTCTGGAGGGTTATTGTGTTTGAGCTTGAGTGTCGTAACAATTATCAGGCTATAAACTGGAAGTTCCAGTCAGTTGAGCATGACAAAAATAGTTTTCCAAGACATCTGGAGCAACAGGGTCAACCAAAAATGATCACAACTGACCACAATGGCACCCTCCAGGGCTGCAGATAAAGGAAGTTTTATTGGAATAAAATGATTTTTTTTTATATAAAATTTCCTTCTGTGGTTAAAGTACATTACTTTATATACCACTGTATTTAATGGTGAATGAAAAATATCTTCTATTTACACAGAATTTAAGAGTCTTGTATGTATCTGATAATACAATGAAACTATATTCTTTAGAATCTGTTGGTTATCTGTATCAGTATGATAAGCTAGTATCAGTAAGTGAACAAACAGCACTTGTTGCTCAAGGGCAGTACACCTATTCATTCATATTGTTTTATTATTAATTGTTCTGTAATCCAGAATAGCTGTCTTCCTGATTTCAGGTTCATTTTTGCTGATATAATTTCCTGTGTTTTTATTTCTATTTTTAAATACAGGCTGTAAAGATAAAATGCTTACATCTGCTGACTTGATAATGCCTTCAAAGTCACATTACCATTAAAAAAACAGGACTAACATACAAGTTAGTTTTATAGAAAAGGACTTTTTTGTAACATCAACGAATATAACTCATTTATATATGGGCAAATTTGTGATGGCCATTTTTTGGGGTGGTGGTAACAATAAAGGATAGGAGGAGAGTAGATATGAGCACAAGCCCAATTGGATCACTGCACCCTATCTTAGTAATAATCTGGAAACAAGCTGAAGGGGTAAATTGAGGATCAGCGGTTAGAAACTTTGCTCTAAAGTAGTTAACCTGGATTTAAACACTTGTTACTCCCCCAGTGGCATTTGATTCTAGGCTCTATGTTGCCTGCCAGTAAACCTGCAGATGCAGGAAAGCATGTGAGACTTGTGATGACTGTGTGCCTGACCATTAGCTAGCTGTGACTACGGGTACGACGTTGGATCTTTCCTGCACCCTTACACCGGGCAGGGGGAGGCAAAAAAAGATTGTGCTTGACCCTCAACCTTTTAATACACTCCTTGAACAGTCATGTGTGAAAACATCATATTGCACTGTGAAATAAAAGGGACATTAGTATATTTCTTCAAACGCATGGAATAAAGGGCTTTTCTCTTTGTGTTGCAGGTCAGTTCTCTTTGCCAATAGACAAACGACAGCTGTATGAGTTTGATATAAAGGTGCCGCTGCTCGTACGAGGGCCTGGGATTAAGCCCAACCAGATATCCAAGGTAAAGCACAGTGAGTATGAACTAGTGGATACTGAAAGGGGATATATGTGGGAAGTAGTTATTTCTGAAGTTACCTGGTTATCATAAATTATTAGATCACTTACTGCAAAAAAGCCAGGTTGCTCAATGGGGGGAATTACTGCTTTTGGAGACTACTCTGAAACAGACACTCCTAATGTCGGTCCTCAAGATCGTCAAAACATACACTGCAGGGGGTATTTGTGCCTCAGTGTGTATGGATTGCTGGAAATGAACAAACATGGATTAAACACTGTACACATGGATAATGCATCTCCATAACATTTAATTATGTAAATAAATGATATAGCTGTTTGTAGATCCAAAAATACTGTAATTTACTGTAGTTTTGAGTTGGATCTCATTTCACTTTTTTAAAATATTTGCTTATTTTACTACACAGTCTATGAGCTGTTGCTTGGTGATAACTACCATTAACTTTGTACTGTTTTCTGCCTTAAGAGTTGTCGTTATACCTGATTAAAAACATGATCTATGATTAAAGATTCATATCCGGGAAGGGCATTCAACAGTTCTAGGGATGATTCTTTTAAAGCTGCATTTAGATGTACCAGTGTTTGGAAGTAGGTGGGACAGAACCTTTAAACACTTTGCCTATCTAACCAAAGCATTATTTTTAACTGCCTCGTCAAGACTCATTTTTGTATCTGTTATGTTAAAGATCTGTTTTGATTTACAAAATCTTCTTAGTTTTGGTATTAGTTTTGTTTATCACTGTTTGGGATTTGTGTTAATGTTTGGGTTCCAGGTTATGTGGTCTCACTCCATTTGGGGATAATTAACAGTATTGCCTTTTTCCAAAAAAATGGATGGAAGGAGGGAGCTAAAACAGTTTTGGAGAAGTTGTTTTTCTTTTATAAATGTCTAAAAATGTTTCATTCTCTGCCTAAAACAAGTTCTCTTTTTCTCTCCAGTCGCTTATTGCAAACATTGACCTGGGTCCAACCATTCTGGATATTGCTGGATATAACCTGAATAAGACCCAGATGGATGGAATGTCATTCCTACCAATTTTGGCAAGTTCCGGCATTTGAACGTATTTAACAGTAATTGGTTTTCTTTGCACAGTAAAGATTGTTTGGATATCTAGAAGACATGGGGGTCTCCGTTAAACCCAATAGGGAGTAATTGATTATTTATTAAACTTTACACGTGCCTAGTTTTCCTGTTAAATCTTGGTGGCAGCTGTGACGAGGCCCAACCAAGCTATATCCAAATTTCTCAAAGTCACAGCTTCCCTGCTAATTGTGAATTTCAAAAGTCCTCAGACACGGGTACACCTGATTTCCAGTGAGCTCCTGGTGTCACAGTTCCACTTTTAGCAGGCTTCTCTGATTTGGGGTTGCTGAATTATTTTTTTTTTCTTTTTCTTTAGAAGGATGCCAGTAACGTGACCTGGAGAACTGATATTTTGGTTGAATACCAAGGGGAAGGCCTTAATGTGACAGATCCAACATGTCCGAACCTGGGTCCCGGTGTTTCTGTGTGTATCTTTTCTTTTTTTTCCTAAATAGATGCAGTCATTTCAAGAAGCAGTTTAACTGTGGTAGGAAGTGAGGTTAGCTTTGGCTTCCACTGACGGTTATTTCAAACTTTGCTGGAAATATGGAGCAGAACCCCAAACGCCCTGATAGCACAGTAACGGAAATTTCTGTATCAAATGCCCCAATCTGTTCACATCTATATTTTTTGTAGTATTGGTATCTTGTAGTATTTTGTATGATTAACAAGTGCACTATTTGCGTAATTACGGGTCATCAAGCCTGATATTATAGTCACAAGATGAATATAGTTTCTGTGAAAAACTGTAAAAGATCCGATTTTCGGTATCTGCCGTTTTTCTGTAATTGTATTGTAACGTATTATATAGAAATTGTATGTTTATGTTGCAGCAATGTTTCCCAGACTGTGTTTGCGAGGATTCATACAATAACACGTATGCATGTGTGAGAACTATCGCAGAATCCTACGACTTGCAGTACTGTGAGTTTGATGATGCAGAGGTAAGGATAATTACACAATGTTCTAGTTCATTTGGAATTAAGAAAAAAACTGCCAGATTTCATATGGTATTAGGCTTGATATGCCTTCTATTTCTTATTTCAGCATAGGTGAGTATATTATAGCAGCCCAAACAATTGCTGGTAAATATGGGGTACCAGGGGCAGACTACAGAACAGGTCGTGCCACCTGCATGTCTGATTATTATGGGTGCTGCCAAACCAGGCACTTGTCATGCGAGTTCCCTTGGCTCCCCTCCAGTATTTTGACATAACCTGCTTCCGACATCAGGCTGGTTATTGCTCTGTCATATCACTACCCATGGGTAATATATTAACTGGGCTTTTTGTTCAGCGTCTAGTAAGCGTATCTATTGTTGTGGAACTCATATTGTCTCCTTGAGCTTGAGATGTTTCATTATAGGAGCCTATAGTAGTAATCCTCCAGCCAACAGCTGCCAGATAATGGTATTGGCCTTCCTGTGATACAGTGCTGAGTTCTCACCATTTACATTCATTTTATTATATGATGTACAGGAATCATCATCCCAAATACACATCTCAAGCAACACCGTTTGCGTGATTGGTTCTCACTGTGACTTTTTCCACTCTTCTGGTAGAAGTTATTGGGGATGACAACCATCCTTTGGTGTGAAAGCTCTTATTCATCAGCCAGAGACGCTATGCAGCTGGGCAGCTGTACTTTTGTTGATGGCTTAAAGTAGATCACTGACCTTGCTTTGTTTTATTGCCTTTGCTATATAATAGTTGACCTAAACCTAGAGTATGTGGAACAGAATGCATTCACGGTGCTACACCAGTATCGCACAAATGCAGAATGATAACACACTGTTTCTTAACTATTGAAATACAGGTGTTTGTAGAAGTGTATAACCTGACGGCAGATCCAAACCAGCTGACTAACATTGCTAAATCCATAGACCAGGAAATCCTGGAGAAGATGAACCATCGGCTTATGATGCTTCAGTCTTGTGTGGGTGCATCGTGTCACACGCCAGGAGTGTTCGACCCAAGGTATTTCCTTTTTAAATGTGAAGATATGGTGTAGATAAACTCCCAGCATAAACTTACAAGACAATGATATCATGACAAAGCTAGAATATATTTCGCCATATTAAAAATGTCTTGCTGAAATTTGACATAACGAAATAACTTATAATTGTCAAATTCATCAAATAGCACATATTATAGATGTTCATGTAAACCTTCTTAATTATATATTAGGACAGCAAACACAAAACAGGCATGTGCAAATGAGCAGCATTTCAATCCAAAATGTCTTTCTTAAGCCCTTTGGGTTTATTCACTTAGTTGTAGATTCAGCTCTTTTGAATTCAATGAACATTATGAAGTCATTATGAATTATGTACATTTTGGCTGGCCCTGTATAATGCATAGCTAATTCAGCAGAGTTTCTTCAGTCTTTCTGTTCCTGTCACCTGTTGAATTACACTTTATACAGGGGAAGCTCAGCTCTTCTAGCTGGAGAAACCTGCCAGTGTTGGCTCTTAATTATTAATAGTGAAACAAGGGAGTTGAAACTGCAACTCTCCTTTAGTGAATTGAGGCGAGATCATAATATGGTTTTATTTAAAACTGAATAACAGAGCTTCTTATGGTACTAACAAACTTAACTTCAAACTGTTTTGAGTCTTAAGAAAACACACAATCTAATGTGAATTAAAAATAAGGTGTGTATATTTATTTAAGAAAAAAGCAAACTGACTTATTTGCTGATGCTTATGTCTGCTTTGGTACTGAACACCAGGGACGAGACCACAGGGGAAATGAGCTTCGGCAATTAAGATTTGTAACTTTATGAATTTTATTTTTGTGTAATCCTAAAATGAGGCATGAAATGACAGCCCGTGTATTGTGTATACACTACCTTGTTCTACCGAGAGTAACGGAAAATGCCTTCTGTTCCAGGTATAGTTTTGATCCCAGGTTGATGTTTAAGGATCAAGGTGCACAAGCTCATGCATTCAGCAGAAAGTCTTTGAAATTGCCCCAAATCTGACTGGGAAGAATTTCATCCTGAAGATCATCTCTTAAATGAAGTACACAAGCTTGTGTGTGTGTGTGTGTATGTATGGAGACTTCAGTAAGATGATTTATTTTCCATAATTTCTAATCAGTAGTTGCCGATCATGTGAAATATATCTAATTTTTAACACTCTGGAAAGTTGCCATGGAACTTGTTCTCTTGGATTTTTTGAGCGGCGTTTCTGGGTCATATGTTGTGGGTTACTTTTACCACAGCGAATATACTTAAAAAAGCATATTTTTTTTCTGTGATAAAGGGAAATATCAATGGTATGAACCTTTTTCAAACGGCAATGAAAAAAAATATAAAACAAGATATAAGAGGAAATTATAATCGGTTGTATAATCGCACACAACATAGTTCATGAAAACCATATCTATATATGAGAAACATATATATTTGCAAACTAAGGATGACAATTTGACCTATCATCATAAAAAATCCCAGTCAGTAAGATGATTTGTGTCGGGATACATGTTTGTGTCTGATTGAAAATACTATATTTTCTTAATTCTTTACCCACAATGTGAATTTAAATGGTGGTACATTACCATCCAGCCCTAGTACCCCGTTATCAGCGGTGTGCAGTAAAATATACCTATATGAAGCCTGTTACATCCCAGTAGCTTATATCCCAGCATACAGTTTCTTTGTTACTTGAAATGTTATAATGTGGCGAGTTCCAAAGAGGCTGGTATGTGTGAGATTTACTTAAAACATAGTCACTTTTGGGGCCAGGTGCTATTAATTATGGAATACAAACAAATCTCTAGATGTAGGCAAGCTGTATACAAATATCTTGAGGGTCACATCAGGAGGATGTTGGATAGGAATCAGGAGACTTCTTGGACTTTCATATCATTATTAAATACAAGAGGGTCTTTTTTTAGTACCATAACGTCTAGTTGTGCTTCTGTCCCACTTGTTAACAAGCTGTTGGTGCAGTAATTGGTACGAAACTTTAGGCAATACAGTATTTTGGGGTATTCTCACACTTAATTTTTTTAACTAGTGTTAATGAAGAATTACATAATATGCGCTTGTGCTATTGCCATAATGGAAGCAATAGCAATTTACAAAAGATTATAGCTTAAAAATACAAAATCACTTTTAAAAATCGAATTATAATAACGCAGCTTCGTGCTTATACTTTTCTGAATAAATCTAAGGACACGTACCAAAGTGAGGAAAATGAAAACCCGTCTTTGGTATCGCAATCACATACCGAACACAACATAGAAAAACATAACTAATTTTCACACGGCACGTTTTTAATTCATGTTAAAAAATGTTTCGGCACATTTGAATATCTCGTTTAGCATTTCAGTGCCCTCTGGCATTGAATGGGCTTGTGGTACTTTAGTTCACTATAATTCAATCTTATTTTCCCCTGAAGATGTTTTTTATGTATTTTTTTATGTATTAACTGTTGAAGCCCCTTTGTTTTGATTCATCCAATAACTATTAAACACGTATGTTCTATTTTTATGATCAGTGCAATCAGATATATCATGTAGTCACAAGTAATGAGGTATGGTGGAAAATGGACCATAGTAGTTATGTTTCATGGTAGGTTAATGGACTGTCACTAACTTTGACCCAAAGAAGCAAAAACATGTAGATAGGGCTCAAAGTGATACTGCTGTACCAAAACCCATCGTATCTAGCTCTTTACTCTCTCACACATTTTCAAAGCTGTGATTGGCGGATAGAAATCAAAATGGCAGCTTATATGTTGAAGGGCAAGATTGCTTTTCTGATAAACCAATCGAAATGCTTCAGGGCTAAATAATGATTTTTATTATTATTATTACAGTTGTTCGAACCCTGTAAAATTAACCCACTTATTGTAGACTCTATCCCCAAAACGGAAATGGGGAAAGGGAGAATATTGCACTGGTCTTTTTAAGCTGCTCAATAATAATTCTGAATTACTTAAAATTGATTGTTTTTGCTTTCTATGCTGGGTTTTTATGTATGATCCGCAGATGTTGTATGATTTGCTTTATGTGGTATGATTTAACAATTTTGTTAGTGAAGTGCCCTTTAACTGACCCTGTTCACTGCTGCACTTTTCAATAAAAGAAGATTATTTGCGTGTTTGTTTTACTTTATTAGCCATCAGCGATCATTCAGCTAATTAATTGTAACCGAATCCAGGCTGGTAAGATTTTGTTTAATGTCAAAGAATGCCAAAAAGAGGTTTGTGCCTGCTTCTATATGTAGCTCCCATTGACAGGAGGGAAAGTGGGCAAAACAAGGCAGTCTCTAGGTACTGATGACATGCTTAATGCAACGTTTCTTTTTTCAGCCCAGAGGCTCAGTACTTTGATGTAAAAAAAAATAGTGCCGCCCCCCCCCCCCCCACAATGGTAACCAAGCTTCATTTTTTTTGTGAGCTGAACTTTCCTAAAGGATATAAAACCCCTTCCTTCCCTCCTTGGTAAAAAATAGGCTGCATTTTCTTGGACCACTGAAATAACTTCAAAGAGGAGACACCTAAGCCAGATACAATTCACCCCACAAAAAAAACTAATTTTCAGGGGAGGTGGTTAAAGTTTTAAAAAAATCACACATGAAAAAAAAGAAACCACACAAAGTAATGCAATCACGATGGCATTATAAAAAGTGTGTGTGTGTGTGTGTGTGTGTGTATATATATATATATATATATATATACACACACACACACACACACACACAAACAACATTCCCTAAGATATCACAAGCAGTGATTCCCTGGTGATAGGGAGACATTTTTCATTCAAAGCCAGTGTGAATGCATTGCTGCAGTGCACACAGCCAGTCATTAGGTGGTGCTGTAGCTTCAATAATTCTGTTAAAATACTGAATATTCCAGACATCATGTTCACTTTAATCCATATGACGATACTCTTATGTAGAACACATATGATATAATGCACATGGTCCCTTTACATTTTTGTGGTAAATTTGCAGAATCCCCTTATGCATTTGATCCGTCTCACCAGCCTCCACCTATTTGCATGCAGGAGATGCTTTCAGCCAAACACGTCACCTTGCACGTGATATAGTTGCCTTCAGTCAGCTCCTTATTAAGAGGATTACTGCAGTTTATGCATACTCTACCACTCAAATGTTTGGGGTCGCTTATCTGTTTTCATGGAAAATAAGGACATTTGTAGCTGTACTAATAAAACTCCAAAAAGGGTTTTGTAATAATCAAATAGCCTTTTAAGCAAACACAATGTGCCATTGGAACTCAGGAGTGATGGTTGATGATAAAGGGCCCCTGCACACCTATGAAGATATTCCATTAAAAATCAGCTGTGTCCATCTACAATAGTCATTTACAACATTAATGTCTACAATGTATTTCTGACAATTTACTTTTCTTTCAAAAACAAGGAAATCACAAAATGACCCCAAACTTTTGAACAGGAGTTTGTTTCTAAAAAAGAAACAGGCTAACCAAGGCATACACTAGTATATTGTATTCCCGGTTAATAATACCTTTGTGTAAACGGAAACCTTAATACAAGGTGTTCATATTTATTCATATGCTTAAAAGAAAACACACACACATCAAAATGTGTCTGTCTTTTGTATTTTATTTAAAAAAATGAAAAAGAAAAAAGTTCATGCTGGATTGATCAGCGATTAGAAAATGGTGCTACAGCTTAAACAATTTTATTTCCATAGGCAGTGCGGTGGGACCTTCTAAACAGGACGCTTGTGTGAGACAACAAGAAGTGAGGGGTGCAGATGGAAATTTCTACCCCCAAACCTCTGACAATGCAAATAACTACTAACTTTAGTGAAAATGTCCCTTTTATTTCTACACTAAAACAATAATTCCCTGCACATCATGGTACCTGAAGTATGAAATGTAAACTGAATGAATTATTACCACTGCCCCTTAACACACACAAGGTTCAATACATATATAAAACACATTTTAAAAAATATACCACAGAACTGTAGTAGACAAAGCAGTTTTCCCCTTTTGCCTCTGAACTGGGAAGTGGAGCTCACAAGGCTAGTTACTGTTCTTTTGTTAAAATCACAAGGAAAGGCAAGTCCGTGTTTCCCAGGTAGAGTTTGCCATGGTGTTCAAACACATCACTGATCGCCCATGTTACGCTGCCATCTGGATCATGGAAACTTTCAAGAATTTCTCCCTGGTTACTCACTTCTAGAAACAGACCATGCTTCCTCAGGAGGACATTGTAAAAAGACAGTGGAAAAACCTATAATCGCAGAGGAAAATGAGAAATCAATATTCTTTGTTTGCAATCAGAACTTGCATAAGATTCGATTAAAAAAATGCAAACCAAAAATACATTTTACCAAAATATGCTATACCTATACAGAACAATAAAGACAAAGCCACTAAATTATACATTTTAAAGAAAAGCTAAACATAACAGAACTCAACATCCAAGAATGAATCATGCTAGAGAGACTAACATTTCACACCTCCGTGAATCATTGTGCATTGGGAAGGGCTCACACCAGCTAGTTTCTCAAGTGGAAAGGGCCAGATTAGCCCTGCACAGCAGGAAGATAAGCTTGACATGGTTGGCCCTTCATAATGAATATTTTTAATTTTAAATTTAATTTTTAAATTTAAGTTTTTTAAATTGGGTTAATTGGGTTACTCATTAGCACTTTTGTTTTTTACTATGTGGCAAAGAATAACATTGCAGTTTAGTTCAGCAGGCATTGGGAGGGGACACATTCTAAATCAGAGCTGGCACATTGTGGTAAATACATCATCTAATTAGCAGGAAAATGTTCCACAACTAACCCAGTAACAGCTGTTTTTGGTTAGGTCAATGTGCTCTCAGATGATGGTCCAATCTAGAACACTAAAACTTGGAACCACACTGTGAAATTGTGAAGATCTTCTTGATATAGTTAAGAAAAATTAAGCAGAAACAATCACCCATGTTTACTTTTAAAGTTTTCTAGCAGTCCAAAACTCTTATATACGGTACTTGGTACAATATATCATGGGTTAAAAGTTTAATAAAACATTCCCAGTGCATATATCAGATGTGTAATGTTGGGTGGGCTGGGACTTTTTTTTTATTATTCACATTCACTGACATTCTTTTGAACAAACTAAAAAGACATCTTGGAAGTCTTGTATGAGTCAGTATTGTAGGTGGTTGGTGCAGAGTATTTGCTGAGCAAGAGATGCAATTGATGGAATGCATCTCCTGTGAGACAAATGGTATGTATAGTTATGTATAGAGATAATTCCAAGTCCATTAAACAATTGTATGTCACAAATACTAGCCAGGCAGTGGCCTCAAGATACCTATAGTTTTTTCATCACATTTTCAAAAGAGGTGCGTTCGCAGTTTTACCATAACTTTTATTAACGCTACAGTAACTATGGATGTAGATATTTAGTTTAAAAATTCACCTAACAGAGGTAGGACACTCCGGATTATCTAATAAATATCACCCTCGCTCAACCCTACTGAGCTGGCCACAACCAGTCAACAGCCAGCAACGTAACAAGAGAAAAAGGAGATAGATTAATGTTAAGGAATAATCATACAGACCCTGAAGAAGGTGGCTTTTCATACATAATAATTTTAAAATATAGAATTTGGGAGAGGGCATATCAACCTTACTTGCATCTCAGAAGGTCACACTTCCCCAGGTAAAACATATAGGGATAGTCAGTTTTAAGTCTTTCAATACCAGTGTTCTACACAAAGAATATCAAAGAAAAAAATTGGAAAATAAAGCCATAATTGAATCTGATATAAATTGCATGTATAAATATATTGAAATTAATCATGAAAACATCTATTCGGATGCTGTGTTTAATCTGAAATGTGGGTCTACAACATCTGTCAAAATCTTGCCCCCTTAATGTACCTGGGGTGGTCCACCCCGGGTGCCTCTAATTCGGCGGGGTGCCCGGTGGGCCAGGGGTCAACCGAGCAGATGTCAATGCAGCCAGACAGCCAGCTTACGCGGACCTGCAGCTTACACACTGAGCAGATGTCTATGTGGTCTGACAGCCATCTAACATCGGGCTCGCAGTTTACCACTTTTCTCACATAGTGTGCAGGTGCCACAGGGGTAAGCTGCTGACCCGCATAGACATCAACGCGGCCCCAGTGATGCTCGGCTGGCCCCCAGACCAGTGAAATCTTCAACAGAGGTAAGGAGTGCTGGAGAGCAAATGGGTAAATGAATGAGTGAGTGTTTAGGGGCAGAAATGGGGCAGGTGGGCAGAGGTGTCACAGGCAGGCTGCTTTAGAGGGCAGAGTTGGCACAGGCATGCAGAGGTCTACCATGTCAATGTCTGTCTCAGTGTAAAGTGATGGGCATTATACTGCTCTACTGTTAATGTCTGTCTCAGTGTATAGTGATGGGAGTTATGGTGTACCACCATCAATGTCTGGCTCAGTATATCGTGATAGGAGGTATGCTGTACCATATCTGTTCAGTTTATGTTATGAAAACTTATTTAATTTAATTTATTTTTTTCAGATTTCTAGTTTTTTTTCCAGTTGACACATTTGTAAAATAAATATTCTTGCCAACAATTTTTTTTCTAGGGGGCTGCCACATACAGGATCTGCCCAGGATGCTCAATACTCTAGGTAGCCCCTGGCTATGTATACTGTACCTTCACAATAAATCTTTTCAATGTTGGATGGGGAGCAGTGGCATCCAGAAACGGTGGAAAGAACCCGGGAAACCGTGTAGTAGATAAGCCAACTCTGTATGTGCCCTGGCTAGACAGCCTAATATTATCTGGGTAGCCTGGCATATTGTCCATAAAAACATCCCTTACTCCTTTTTTGTTGCCAGTTAACCAATACCTATAAAAAGAAGAAAAAAAATAAGAAATCATTATTAGGTGAAACACTACATGCAATAATTTAAAAGGGATGATTATCATTATCTTTTATTTATATAGCGCTAACAATTTACACAGCACTTCTTAGAGTACATCCATTACAAAATGGACAAAATTACAGTTGTGGCACAGAAGAGTGATTAGATGATTTGCAATTAATCGCAAAATCCCTCTTTGCCATGAAAACGAACTTCATCCCAAAAAAACATTTCCACTGGATTTCAGCCCAGTCCCAAAAGGACCAGCTGACATCATGTCAGTGATTCTCTCGGTAACACAGGTGAGAGTGCCGACTTGGACAAGGCTGAAAATGAATTTACAGTATATTTTGAGGAGAATATATACTGGAGCAGCAGATATTATGCATCTGTCCTAAGCCAAATAAAGTAAATACATATATTCCCAAACGTTACTTTGTCTGGATATTATTTTCTCTGGAGTTGAAGTGCCCCTCTACCCTCCCAAACATTAGCCTTTTAAGCTAAAAAAGGGAATAAAATAAAGAAAGAAGTGTGTCTAGGTGGCAGCTGAGTCAGGCAGATGCTTGGGGAGCCTGCACCAGGGTGAGGGGGGGGTCACCCCAGAAAATGTCCCCAATGTGTAGAAGTCAGTCTTGTACATGACAAGGGCTCAGTGCGAGTTTCCACAATGTGTGGTGGACACGCGCAAGAGATCTATGCCTTTATCGGTATTCTACCTCTATCAAAAACACATGGCGTGCAAGTGTGCGGGTGAAAGAGGGTGCAATTTTATTGAGGACCAACCCTGCAAGAAAGAAAGAAAGACTCTTATACTTTTAGTGTGATGCACAAATATTTCCTCTGCTACAGTAGTCCGCAAGGCATGTCAACTCCATACCGTGATATCCTGCAAATACTCGTCTCGGCTATCAAGACAAAATCCTCACTAGGGGAGAGGGCCAGCCCGTTAGCCATGTACAGGCCATCCACCAAGGTCTCTGCCTGTTGCTTCACAGGGTCGTACTTTATGAGTCGTCCCAGATGGTTTGCTTCCAGTACCTGCATTGACACAGAAAGCATGTTGCATGTATGAGCAAAAGTGCTGTAGGATCGTTAAAGAGAAAGTCCCATGAAAACAGTGTTTTTTTTCCTTGAGCCAAAAAACACAGCTGTATTAGAATAATGTAGGTTAGCACCGACAACAACCTGGCTTCCTCTAATTTTGTTCCAATAAAACATCTTTTATCTGCAGACCTGATAATGAAGTGTATTCCTCCATATATTTTTGTCAGTCACTGTGTTCACAGTGTTACATGATTTACACAGAACTATTTTATGGTTTACTACAGGTAAGTAGTCATGATGATTGGGGTATAATAACACATAGAATACATACAAATGGCTGATGTGCAGCTGCCTGAAAACAGTGCAAAAACTAGAACTGTTTTTTTAAACCAAAACATAATTACAAAACAAATAAATAAAATAGCACAATCATTTGAAATTGTGGTTTTAATTGAATACTATTAATATTTAAAGGGTTACTCCCAATTCTTTATAATTCATATACTATGGAGAGAAGAAAAAAAACTAGAGCTAAACATTGAGCCCACTTTAAACATTCCCACACTGCAAACATAATCAATGTGACTATCCAAGCAAATAGTGTACTTACTTTAGGACATCAATTACAGAGCACACTATTGTACAATAATATCTACAAATAATTAAGAGCAGATTCTATCATCATAGCATTACTTTTTGACATTCTACAAAATTCTGAAGAAAAAAAAAAAACTCATGCAGTTCACTGCTCGATTTCCAAAATTGCTAAATTGTTCCTTCTTTTTACCCCAACTCATCAGTCACATATTTAAGTAAGAATTTAAAATATGTATGTATGAAAAATACCACTTGGAGGGCTCATAATTCTAGATGGTGATGTCATCCAAAGAGTCTATGACCTGAGAACCTGGAGAGCTCCTATATATGATATCAACTCTGCCACAACACCTCCCTTAGATCACCATTACCACATCAGAGTCATACTTATGGTATGATGATTTGAATCAGAAATGCTATCTCTAGGCTGTCTCTTGTGCTAGCTAAGCAACATGATTTGTAAGGTATAAAATCCTTTTGTACCTCATATCTGTGGTGTCGTCTGCCCCATTTGCTGCTAGAGTCAGTAAAAAAGATGGTCCCATTTCGGGACAGCTCCAGCCCATTCAAAAATCTGAAAGAAACGCCATCTACCCCTGTAAAGAATAAAAGTACATTTAATATTAAGGTTAAGACTCAATTATTGTATTAAAATTCTGGTGAGTGCTCTTGAAACTGGCCAAGTTATTATTATTATTATTATTATTATTATTATTATTTACACCAGTTATCATTTTACAAAGGCACAAAAACAGCCATTCAAAATTGTGCAAGGAAGTACGTTTCATGTGACCTCTTCACCTTCTTCACTGGAAAGCAGAAGGGTCTTCTCTCCTGTCTGAGGGTTTACTTTGAACAATCCAAAATATGAATCTGCTACAATAAGATCACCATCTTTATTCATTCGAATACCATGTGGCCGACCACATATCGGTTCATACTCAGGAATACCTGGCAGGAAAAATGAAAACATTAATACTACTATTAACAACAAGAATATGCTCATGGGCACATCTTCAAATCAAAAAGGTCCAGGGGAAATTGTCAAACTCATCCCATTGCTGGTCATCTTGACTCACAAGTCTTGACTCAATCAAATAAAATATGTGTGCTAACTGCAGAGCTCCAGATGCTACATGGAATTAAGAATTATTTATTCAGATTACTAATGTTTTAAAAACATTTAATATTTAAATGTTATCCTTCCTAACACAGAAAATGCATTTTTTAATTAGCATTACAATATGTTCTATGATAACTATAATTCACTAATGCAGCTGTTTTAATAGCTGCTGTAAAAACCACAAAACCTTATGAGATCTTTAGCCATGATCATGATAACCTTATATCTCTATATGCTATGCATGCGCAAACTCCCTCAATGCAATACACATTGACCTATGTTTCTTTTCCCTTAACCTTTGAATGTTATGTTTGGCTGTTTTTGGCACCACTGAATAGAACGAGAGTTCAACTGAGCATGTGCAAGAAATATATCACACTATACACCCTGCACTCAGAAAAGGCAGTCATCTAGGAGTTAAATGAGCGAGAACTCTCACTTTTAACTCAAATAACCAAACAATACATGAAGTAACTTTTGAATGGAGCACTGCAATGAAGTCTAAGCAAAATGGACTTCAATACACATTTAATCTGAAAATGAGACAGGAGTCCTCCTTTAATATAGATGAATTTGCTTGCCTTGAATATCATTATCTAGAAAGAATTTGCTGTACACTCCTGTCCTGAAGTCCAGATGCATGGTTTTCATGGTTTTCATGGTTTTGTATGCACCAGTTGTTTCAAATTACCATTTTAATTATATTTAGGTCGTCTGTGCAGAAAGATGCAGCCAGCATTTTCAACATTGTACGTCATCCAATACAAGAGAAACAATGCTTGGGGCCAAACGTGCCAGCACATAAATTGTATCTGAGATAAATATTACAAAAAGGTTTGACGCTGAAGCCAGGGTAAATATTTTTCTTCGCTCTGATCTACAAAGTAGACGTTCAAGAAACAGAAAATTGGGCAGTGTATCGGGGCTGGGGTCTTCACAACAGAAGCTTATAGACTGGTGAGACAGTCGGGTCAGCTTTGGGGATGTGTGCCAGAATTTGATAAGCACTCTTGACAAGTAGATTTACAGAGAACAACGAAAGCTTGAGAATAAAGGGAACTGTAGTGACCAACGTCGTTCAACCTTTGAGGGGGATCGGTAACATAAAAACTTGATCTATGCATCTCTCATAATACGCCACCAATAGATACGCATATCTATAGGGTTCTTTTTTTACTCACCACATTCTGACACATTTTGCCCCATTTGTGTTATGAAAAATAGTTCTTCCCCAGAGATCTTCCACAGCTTCCCATCCACAGTTCCAGTGTAAATGTTCCCTAAGGAAGAAAATCACATTTTATACGGTAGAAAAAAAAATACATCGCGATGAAAGCAATAGTTGCCATTTGCTTAAAGAAGTCTATCTTCCTGTCATTCTGATGAAATCCAGCTCATGCAATTAAAAATATCACAGGTTCTCTAGTCAAATATTTAGACATTAAGTTGTGCAACCAAGAATATAACTGCCTTCGCTAATCCCGTGTGCTCATTTGGTCCACGTTGCCTTTGCATTAACCACGTTGTCTTTCTATTCATGTTGTGTTTTCACTACTGGCCTTCCATTTCTAGAAGAGATAAAAACCTCCGAGGTCCCGAAAGCTTCTGTAGGCTTACATATTTCTCTATGTTGACCCCCCCCCCCCAAAAAAAATAGCAACTTCGACTAACTCAATACTTTTTTTTTTTTATGCAAGAGAAGCTTGTCTAGTTTATCTGGTTGACTGCAGAGTAGCTCATCATACAGAAGGTCACCGGGATACTAATAAGTTTTCTGATACATTATCAACAACAACAAAAAAAAGTGCTGCAAGAACCATCTGTATCGTTTCATTATACTCCTACATAGCTTGAATTAGACTTCGTCTTCGTTCCAAACTTTATTTTTAACGAAAATGGCCTGTTTTGTGCGAATCAACAAAAACGAGGGCGTTGTCCGATGAAACTGCCGGGAACAAATTGCAAAAGTGTTTTGGTGCTTGTTGATGAGGTAAAGTGAGAGGGAAAGTATGTAGGAGGATACATATCAATAACTAGGTAGAAGTACAAATAAATGGGGGTGGTCTCATTAATGATAATGGCTGTGATTGATGGGTCCAACAACCTGTGGGAGTTTTTCCTTACTTTCTTCACTCTGCCAATCAGCATTTACAAGGGGAGGGACAAGCATTAGATATATGATGTGCTGACGCCATTTTAACTTGTCAGTTACAGACTGATGGGAGTTGGGAGTGTGAGACATGACAGTTAGCTTAGCAAAGGCTGAATTTGATGCTCATTACTCACATACAATACTACAAGTTATTGAAAAGTTTATTTTGCTACAGACAATGTACTGTTGTAGGATTGGAGAAGCTGAAGTGAATTACAGGGAACGCAGCAGACATTTTTCCCCTGTTCCGAATCAAAAATAGATAGGCCGGGAAAATAAAATTTTGTCCTAACCGATTTTGCTGGTTGGAAACGCATATTTCTCCTTGTTTCTGACTGCCTGCAACCAAGGGGTTTTTTTACTGCCAGCTGTGCTTTCTAGCCAAAACAGACAGTGAATGAAAGTCAGCAAATTATTATTTTGTGTATCTCTGACATGAAGCCACAGAATGTATGTTTAAAGGGCAGCAATTAAAGCCGTGCAGGCCTTAGTACCAAGCGATGTCGAAGCACCTTGTTAGGGTTACAAGGTAGACACTGAAGTATTTGACTTTAACATCATGGTTCTCTTGGAGCGGGCCAAGTTGCAGCACCACGATTTTAAGGCTGTACAAGCCATACTCATTTCATTGGGCGCTGTCGGAGAGACTGCCGCACGAAGGCCACTTTCAATGTCGCTCACCGCCGGTAAGTTAAAGAATTTTTTGGACTACTTGGGTTCCTAGTTCACAAATGTTCAGAGCTATTCTGTAACTCTATTGTCCCTGCCAACTATTATATCACTTCTGGGCTTCTGATGTAACCATGCACATCCTTGTGTTGGATACTACCATTTGCTGTCTTGCCTACCACATCAGCACAATGTTAACACAAGATTGAAATACCCTAGATGTAGCACTACCAGTAAGGTAATACAAAAAGAAAATCAAACCAATTGAATTATTATAGCTCATAGGTTGGTTAGGAATACGTGTTAAGAGAACATCTCCAGAATGAGAAGCATTCTGCACGGCTTTATTTGGCCATGAGTGTGTACCATGTCCCTTACTGCTCTTCTACAGTTGGACAAGGTCTCTGTTAACATTCAAGTTAAACTGCTAATAGCAAAAATGAAAGAATTGTGAAGAACACCAACCCCTAAGAGCCATAAAAAAAGACAATTTTGAAATACATAGGTAAGTATAGATAAGTTTTATTACTTGCTTACCCCTAGTAGGACCACAATGCACAAATGCAGAAAGCTAAAAGTGTTTCACGTACGGCTCTTTAATACTCAGATAATCCTGTGCTAAGGCAGCATCTATGGGATTTTGCCAACATGAGTAACACTCTGGTGAAGGAAGTATTGTATGAAATCTGGAATTTCAAATTGACAGCAAACAGATGTGTCGCATCTGTCCTGTGTGCCAGATGTGGATATCTGATAAATGTAGTCACTGGGAGAGGCAGCAGAAATATGAGATGAGAGTTGAGCAAAGGACAGACTCCTCTATCCATCAATGCATTTTTTAAAAAATATTTTTTAGCACCATACTTTTTTTTTGCACAAATAAGTGCAGCATTAGTTAAGAAATATTGCAAATTGTTTCAGTCTCCTCAAAACGCAGCAAGGAAATTTCTGAACTCGTTACCATATTCCCTTTTAAGCCTTCATCATCCAGTACATGAAACCAGTACCAGTGATCTCTATGTGGTCCCAGTGGAAGAGGAGACCACAAAAACGAATCCTTCACAAGGGTTCACAACAGCCGCATAATTGTGTTTTGCAGTGAAATAATACTAAAAATTCATAGACTCAGAACTCAACTTCTAGATATTTTCTGGAAGACTGACATTTACCATCCTCGTCACTAGTGAAGGACTCTGGGCCTTTCAACTGCCCATAGAAAATTCTTCTAGCTTCATGAAGTTTACGATTGACAGCCAATGGTCCAACTAATGCTGGAGGAGGTCTGTCAAACCTGCAATAATAATAAAATAACATTACTCCAACAAACACACAAGTATACAAATGGGGCACTTTCCATGCAGATGCAAATGGGGTCTAAGTTGACCGCCTGGAATTCTGAGGATAGGCGTAGAACATATGCACTACTAAACAGGACAAGGAGCTGAGGAATGAAATTCTACAGAACTCACGTTACATTAATTTAAAGGGGACACAGCCATTATGCATGTCAAAGTGTGTATGATAGCAGAAGATTCTGGGCAGTAGATGAGGGGTCCATTCACCATCTTGAATGGATGCAGCAAAAGAAAAAGTGTCAGCCCCAATATGGTTGGCCTGTGCCCAATGCCGCTGCCAACAATGCCTTCATTGTTTTTATGTGTCTGGGCGGGTTATGCTGGAATTACTGCCTAGGGCAGCATAGAATGAAGGATACAACCAGCCAACTGGCATATGAAAAACAAACGTTATTGTGTGGGTTAGCAAAGGCATATAAAAACCTGTTATTCTGCATTTCCTAAAACAAACCAAGGAGCATAACAACATTTATTCCTATTTACTACAGCTTTTTACTAGCATTTTTGCTCAATGCTTTCCTTCAAGTGATATTTTCTCCAGTATGACTGTTTACAAACCATAATAACAAGGAGGGAGGAAAAACTTTCATCAGCATCCCCCCCCCCACCAATTCTCTCTCTGTTGGGTGCAACAAGAACCACGCACACTGAGGTATGGACACTTACACAAAGGGCTCTGGATCAATAGGAGAGGGCAATAGGTAAATGCCAACAACAGCTGCCAGTAGGGCAACAGAGACTCCCCATTTGACATACCTACAAGAAACACATATGTAATTAGTGACAAGAAAAGATTCAACAAGATCTTACAGCTAAAACGATCAAAATAGAAGAGAAACTTCAGTTAGCTCCAGAGGAGCTATCCCTATACAACATGGTAATTTGTTACATTTTAAGTGAAAATTAAGAACACATTTGAATAAGACATAAAGAATAAATTACAAACATTTAACAATAGTTTGTGGATGAGGAGTTGCGTTGTTGTACACATTGCACAACTCCAGTCCTCGTGGTATTCTGAGTATCTGGACTTAAAAACAAGTACCGGTAGTTCAAAAAATCTTTCATCATTGAGACGCCTGTACGCAAACTGGAAATCCCTTGAGGACTGGAGTTGAACACCACTGCCGTACTATGAATAAACATGGCTGACCTTTATGGCCAGACTCAAACGATATTCCATACACCTTACAACTTTATTTTATTTCCAATTGACACCAGCTATGGCTAATTAAGAGATAATTCCTTGGATATTTTAAAGCTAACGCTCCCACTGTACTAAGGAACCAGACAGAGCCTGGCATGGCCTCGAGAGCCAACTTTCTCAATGGGTCAGTAACGTGGTCATAGAAAAAGCGTTTACTATGGCTGCCTCCAGATGATAGTGTATATTTTTCACCTGGCTATTTAAACTGATTAATAGGCTAGTAAAAGATATTTTATGGAACCAGGGCCCATCCATCAGTGTTTGATGTAGAGCCTAATAAACATGATTAAAGACAAACTTTCTAATCATTTAACCATTTCACAGCCTAAACATATCTATAGGCAGTAAGAATTCTTTGAATTTGCAGGCTATCCCTCCTCTCACATATGATAAGAATGTTAACCATCTTAAAACTACACGAAGGAGAAACTATTAGTTTTTAGGGGGGTAAACATTCTCCAAAGCCACCCACACATTGGTAAAAACTGTCCCTGGGTCCCCCAGCAGCGTGCTTGCCACCCCTCTTACATGGTATATCCTCGGTGCAGGCAGAGTGGGAGCTCTAGGAGGAGATGTTGGATGAAGGAGGCTTCTCTCCCCCATGGACCATCACAGCAGCGGCCTCGGTCACAGCGCTTCTCCCCACAGCTGCTATCACGGGGGGAGGAGCTTCAGCATCGGGGTCATCCAGAGTGCACGGCCGGGCGGTCGGCCTTACGGAGAGGTGTAACACCGCCTATACCGTGTATTCCATACGGCCGCGCACGGTTGTAATCAGCGCGTGCGGGAAGGTGATTGGAGCAGCTGGTAGCTTGGGGGATTTTAGTGCATTTAAAGTATATGTTTGGGAGGTTCTCCGCCCGAAGAAGAGACCTGGTGCTGAAAGCTTGCAATCTAATGTAAAGATTACTAATTCAAGGGACACTCCAGCCATCATGATGATGCATGTCATAGCTGAGAGGTCCCTTTTGCGTTGCAGATGCAGAGGATCTAGTTTTCATCTAAACCTGCAATATGCATTTTATCAGAAGAACCCGGTAACCCTCAACGGTGCCCCGGCTTCTTAAAATGGTGAATGATATGTGTATAGTGATGTCCGGATCATGAACGAATCGTTCATTTGATCCGGTTCTTTTTAATGATCCGGATGAATCGATTCACTAGACTGAACGATTCATTTGTAGCGATTCAGTCTGTGAATCATTCAGCTGTAACCTGATCCTAGAGCTGTGAGTCATCTGCACAGCACTCAGACACAGACTCTGGGGTCAGGTTACAGCTCATTAATTCACACAGGAACGATGACTCATAGAATCAGAGAGTCGTTCAAAGAGTCGAATGATCCGAAGAGTCGAATCTTACAGAGATTCGAATCATTCAGAGAATATTACTGATACCATACTTTTATAAATAAATTAATAATGTTCACACTGCCCCCAGGATTTAGATTCCCCTGAGTTTGCCCCCCTTTACCTATAACTGCACCTACAGTTAACTTTATTAAATTAATTAAATTAACCCTCAGTCATCAGCATAAAATTAACCCTTATACCCCATCAACCATAACTGCCCCTGAAATTAACCCTAAAGACCCCATTAACCATAACGGCCCCTGAAATTAACCCTAAATACTCCATTAACCAAAACTGCCCCTAAATTAATTGCATGTACTCCAGATAAATTACCTAATAAATTGGTATGGTTGATGGGGTCTTTAGTGTTAATTTAGGGGCAGTTATGCTTAATGGGGTGTTTAGGGATAATTTAGGGGCAGTTATGCTTAAT
>VKOC01005143.1:0-48343 GCA_009364415.1 Spea multiplicata | reverse complement strand
TGAGTGATTTTAAGCCTGGTTGAAACCGGCTTAAAATCACTCAAGGGAACCGGAGGTCTGTTAAAGACCTCCGATACCGCTCCCTTGCGAGCCTGCTCCTCCAGCGGCGGACATTACTGTCCGTCTCTGGAAGGGTGCCGCAAGTTGGCACCCCCTGATGAGCGGTGGCGAAGGCGTCGGACCCCGCGGCGGCGCCCCCTGGAGTGTGGCGCCCTGTTGCACAGGTCGCACACCCCAAAGGCCGGCCCTGGGTGTGGCCTATAACCAGGATTTTGGGGCCATCAAGGTGGTTTTTTCGGTGTGATTGCAGTTGGTGATGAAGGGAAGAGCTCTGGACTGTAGTTTCATATTCCATAGTGCAATGATTATTCAACATAATTGAAGATATGAAACAAACATTTTAGGGCAGCCATAATACTAGTATAATGAATAATTAAAAAAAGATATTGAGATCGTAAAACATTAGTTTGAAAAATAAAAGGGATCATGTTAGCAATTTTTTATGGACTGTCACTCAGTTAAGCTAAAATCTGAATTAAATTGAAGAAACCCTGAGAGTTCAAATGTTCCAACTATACCAGTCATTACATTGCCTTACATTGAGCTTAATGGTACTGTGTCTGTTGCTACATTAATAACCAAGGTACTAAGGTAAGAACTCAAAGTTAATAATCAGGCGAAAGTGGGAAGGCAGGATGAGGTTAAACTACGTAATAAGAGCCTAAACTAAGCTCAATGTCAAAAATCAGACAAAAAGGAGAGGAGATGATGAGATCAAACAAAGTCAATAGTCAAGTCAGGGTCAAATACCATGAAGACTATAATACGTCTACCCAAAGATCCACCAAATTACACTACTACAAATCAGTGTCAGGACTCAACCCAAAACCATCAGAAGGCTCTATGGAATATTCGACTAACAAACAACTTAAACTTGCACCACTACATGGCAGTGGTGCTGAACATACGTAGAAGGGCTGGAATCATCGGTTACGTATAATTGTGTGTGCGTGTAAAAATACTTGGCACTCAGCGGACTTGTTGCAATGTCATTTGAATGTTTTACATTAAGACTGGTGTGTAAGTTACAATTAGATAAGCTTTTCTATAAGAATCACCCACCCACATATATATAGCAGGATGCAATCCCTCCCTCTTAAGAACAACCGGTGGTTATTTAAAGACAGGATATTCATTTAGCCATCAACTCAAGTACACATTAACATTAAACACAGGTTTGCCATCTAAATTGTGGTCTAAATAATTAACTGCTCCTGTGGCTTATTTATACATTGATAAAGTTTACAATGGATCACAGAAATAATGAATATAAGGAACAAGACACAGGTTCTTCAATATATATATATATTTTAAATATGTATGGACCTTTTTAAAATGCTCTCCTATACCGGGTTAAAATCATTGGGGCATTGCATCCCTCACTAAACAGAATAATCAAACAATAGATTTTCCGGCTGGGTGGAATAAATGAGAGACCAAACATTACACAGTCAGGTGGCTGGATGTGTGAACTCTTTGGGTTTGACCCAGAGTCTCCAGGTGAAGCCCTGCCTCTGCAGATCACGTGCCGGTTTCTTCGTTCTCGGTTTTTAGGCTTTTGTTTCACAGCGTTTAAGTTTAAAATCCAGACACATATTCGCCACAACTAACCATCTGCCATTAGTATAAACTAATAACATCATATTTTCTTTGTATGTTGGCTCACCAGCCGCTCTTTTATTTACTTTGTGTATCACTTCCTGTTCTGGCTGGAAGCCGAAGCAGGACTGTGCAGCCACTGCCATTTTATTGCAGGCAAACAAATCCTGGCTGCCGTGTTTGCTATAAAACATGTCTTTAAATTAAGTACTGCCAACAGTCATCGGGAACACAAGTTGGAATCCATGGTTATCGACATGAGCGGCCAAGTAAAAAATTTATGTGCAGAATTTTAAAGTGATACATGAGTCACTCATTAGCATAATGAATTTGGTTTAAATCCCAGGGTCATTTCTTAAACCTAGATACAAATCCATTGTTGTCACACTTTGAAGTCAAATGCCAGCGTTGTTAAATACTTTTGTGATGATGTAGGCTGTTGCTTGATGAATCCCAGCCTTGACGTTAATGGGCACTTACGTTATCCTAGGTCCTGGCTGGTTACCTTGTTTCTTCTGTGCTATTTGAAAGTCTGCTTCATGTTGTCTTATGAAAACCCATCCTTCCTTAACACATAGTATGACATTGAAGGGACAAATAATCCATGAGAGCAACAAAACCTCTGGCTCATAATGCAACATATTTTGCTATCCATTTCAGGTAGTCTGAGGGTTAACAATCTTTTCTGTTTTTATTCAGCTGATACGGCTGTCAAATGACTGGTTATTAAAAAGCTGAAAATCATCAATTAATGTCAGACATGCAAATAACAAAAGCTATGAGATGTGATTGCTTGAGTCACCCCATCAACTGACACGAATTGCATCTTTCTACAGAACCTTCCATGCCAAAACTAATATCAACAAAACAGATTTATTCAGTATTTACTTATCTGGTTATTATCTGGTTATTTCTTAATTATCAGAAATTTTCGGGAATAGATAACTAGAGAAACCCAACACTGTAAAACTGAACTTTACTGTGATCATCTATGATGTTCTGGTGAGTATGTCTGTTTGTTAATATGTGTTAGATAAGCCACTGTTGCCTAGAACAGTGATTTCTAAACCAATCCTCAAGGCACGCGAACAGTCCATTTTTAGATTCTAGACTGTTAGGGTATCTAGAAGGCTGTGTTGGGAACCACTGGGCTAGAATCAAACATCCGTTTAGGCTTGGCTTGTCAGGAAGGAAAGAGGGTAGGCTGAGTTTGAGCCATCAATACTACCTTCCAGAAGGAAGCACATGAGGACCTGTTTATCGACAGGGTAACCCTTGTTCAGGTCATGCACTGTATTGGGTCTGACCTGCGCTGCACCATGCCGGTTCACTCACCTCTCATTTTCATGAAGAGCTTCAGTTATTTAATAAGAATGGAACAGAGAGACCTCTCCCTCTCTATTTTACACCGTAGATACTATAATTCAGCATCGATGCCTTATATACAATTAAAAGGACATGTTTAAACAGAAATATTAGCATTTAAAAGTGACCACATTTCATATAAAACGTAATTTTGAGTCAGTTAAATACTGTCACGGGGAAGTCATTGTAAAAATTAGCATAATGTATAAATAAAGAGACCTGTTTAATGCATTTTGAGTACATTAGACAGTCTTCAACCTACCAACCTTAGCCTGACAGCGAAGAAATGACTTTCCATTGTGTCTGTACCACCTGTTTTCTGTCTCAATCGCTAATGGTTTATTTGATTTCAGCCAACAAAAAGCTTAAAAATGTTTGCTGAATACAGATAGAATGTGTACCGACTTTCATTAATATGTCCTCATCCATCTGTGAAGGTTCTCATGAATTAGACAGAACAACTGTATTCAGTTCAGTGCCTCTTTTCTAGGAGTAGATTGGGTTTCTCACACATTTGTGAGTTCACGCAGCGCTAGCTCACAGCACCACAGGTACAAACAGCTCTACAATTTAAACCACGAGTGGTTACAAAGAATGACAGAAATATAGTGCTTGTTGCATGGACCTGATGGAGGCAAATATTGTTCTATAAATGCTATTCCTTTATGTTCCTCTGTAGGTATCTGCAAGGCTAGAATATCTCCCGTGATCCTCCACCAATCCATGTATTGTTAATTTTTCCAGAACATTAACCATGTAATGCCCGTGAGCATGATGTTTTTAACACTTCCTTTCCCAATTCTCACACATTGTGAAGAAAGATGCATATAGGATAGATAGTTCAGGTTAGATTCAATGTAATTGGTAAAAGAGACATTAAAGGGGGACTTCCAGTATGTGCACTTTGATGAAGCTGCCATTTTTTTCCCATTGGAAAAATGTTAGAAAAAAAGATTGGAAACAACAGTAAGCTCTCGGCCTTTCACAGACTTTTTATTTTAGAGGGGAGTCATGAGAAATTGCCTGTGTAGAGAAAGGGGAACAGTAAGTTTGTCGTCACAACTCCATGGTGAATAACAGAAAAGGATTGGGAGCAGGGACCAAGTGCAAACCTTTGTTTTGGGCCCCAACATATATTTTTAATGCATTTGGCAGACAAACCATGTTACAGAGATACATGCAATCTATATCAATTATTTTATCATAGTGTTTTTTTGTTTATACATAATAAAATTGACGCATCGTGGTACACTCCGGACAGGAAGTGACAGGAAGTGCCCATTAAACTTTTTTAGCTGCTTTGTCTCTAATCACACCCTGACACACAAAGGTCAGCTAGGTTATTGAAAAAAGTAGTATTTTGTGTGTGATGTCATTAAAAAAAAAGATGTGGTCAAAGTGCAGTCTCAAACAGGATGTGAAATCAACTTTTAATTCATCAAATAAACACAAACAAATATAATATTTGGAAATTTACATTCTTGTTGGTAGGGTACCTGAGAAACCAAATGTGCTCCACCACCCATTACTAAAATCAAACGCAAACAGGTACACAGTATATCTAATGGTGGTAGAGTATCCTGAGAACTATATGAAAGCATGCTCTTTTAGTGAATAGCTAATAGTTTTTGTGTTTTTTTTGTCAATATAAAGGTTAGACAGCTTGTTTAGTAAATGCCCCTACAAGGTGTGTTGAGGGGCCTCTCCCCATAAATGTATCCAGTTTTGAACTTAGTGCTCTCTGATGTATATTTTAGATTTATTATGGAGAAAGCTGGGTTGGGGCCAGTGCCTATCATCATGACCCGGAGAAAGGGCGCTTTTGGTTACTGTTTATGCAAAGGTACTCAAAGCAGGATACATGCTGCGGTACCAAAATGTTGAGGTGGTCTCATGGCAGCGTCTGGTCTGTATTGTGTGTGTATATATTTTGTATGAATTTAGACTTTGAGTTTTGAATCTAACCTAGCACCAATTTACTTTTGATAAACAATAATTTTAATAGGTAAAAATATAAGACATAAATGAAAAGGATGACATTTAATTTTCTGCCAACCTTTTCAGTACGGATTCCCTGGGCCCAGGAGAAATCCTCCTCTATTAAGATAATCCAAAATTAATTGCCATGTTTTTGTATTGTTGTTGGTTTTGAAATATCTATTGAAGGGCAATATTGTCATGTATTAATGTGAGGTCTTGCATTTACTTTATAGTATTAGTTTTATTAATTTTTCATAATTTTTTATAATTTTGATACTGGTGATTTTTTTTTCTAAAAGAAAATTCTCTTTGGATGTGACAGCTCCTTTTCAACAAAGATCAAACTCCCTCTGGCCACCGAGTACCATACCGAGGGGTTTATTTACTAAAGCGGGAGTTGGAAGGAGAGTCGTCAGGACAGTTGTGGTTTTAAGCTCCTGAACTCACTATGCATTATAAAGCGTCATTCCTGGTAAATCGTCTCACTTTATGCTTATGACTTTTTATGCTTTATACAGGGTATACAGGGATCCTAGCTTTTCTTACAGCAGAAGCTCATTTGGACTGACACTTTATAATGTGAAGTCGGATGAAACTGCAATTCTCTTACCAACCCTTCCTTTATTGAGTAAAACCCTCTGACATTGTTTCAATATAAAACACTCAGCACAGCCTGCCCATTCCAAGCACCAGCACGGTAGGCCGGCATGTCAATGGTATGGATGAGATTGGCTGGAGAGGAAAATGCGATGGGTGCAAGCAGGTGTTGAGGCAGCCTCCATGAAAGTCATTGTGAAGAAAATTCCCTCATACCTACAAAGTGTCCAAAAACATAAGATAATTGTAGTGATATGCCTGATGAGTTTATGTTACAAGATTCCTCTAATATACCTAACATTTATACTCTGTACAGAACATCAGGGACCATGTTATTGGAAGGCAATGTTTCATCACTTACCAGGGACACCACTTCTTTTAGAGACATGAAGCTACAAAGTTGAGTTTAGCTAAAACATACCAGTTTTAGATATACGCCTTTGCCTGGTCGCCATGTAAGACGGCGTTGGATCTGTCACCCTAGATTCCAATGTCATGCATTCATGCAGCACAAAAAATCCATTACAAGTATACTTAACACTTCCCAATAACTTACTTTACTTGGAGTATCTAAACCTGTTTGCTGAATTCTGTTATTATCGCATATCATGGTAAAGACCCGGGTGTTCTTATCATTAGACTAATTGTCATTTCAATCTGAAAATCTCTATTAAGAACAATTAACTTTATATATGTGAAATAGGATACACTATAATATCTGTAAAATTAAGACGGTTTATGAATTACAACTCAGTTATTTTGTTAGGACACGTCACATTCCACTGCATGGATGACATTAAATTAAATGACATCTGTAACACTCCGTCTAATAGACTGTCTATCCTCACTCATTTAGTTAGAAATCAGTTATGGATGCTAATCCTAAATAATTCAATCTCTCCAAGTTCACATTGGAAATGTAAGCAGATTTTAACCATGCAAATAATATCCAAAGTATATCCATTTTGGATATTAAAGATTTAAATTAAGCTTTAAGTTAAGTCGCCTATAAGCAGAAAAATGGAAATTCTAAACCACAAGTATTATTAATTGATAATTATGGAAAATATCCATATAAGTGAGAATCCATTACCATGAAACCCAAAAACCAATACTGATATAGTGGAAAGATTATCGAAAGATTTGTCTTTATTATGACAGTAGTGTTTCAGAAAATGGCGCACGTCATGGTGCTAGGCATATGATCCTCTGCATCGCGTAGGTTTAATTTCGTAAGGAAGCCACGTTGCTAAATAAAACTGGGCATAAAATATGTTTAAGGCATTGCCTGACCAACTAAAAATCCCTCGGATTAGCATTAAATAATAACCCAATACATGGTTATCTTGGCTTGTTATTGATATAAAACTGTTTTTTGGTAAACTTATTGAAAGCAATCCAAATAATAAAACGGACTCTCAGGAGCTCCATGAAGTATGTGTCAAATCTAATAACATTTCCAGTTTTCGGAAAAACTTGATTAATGCAGGATTATTCTGCAGCCAACTTGGCATCAATTATGGATGTGAAAACGCCAGGTTTCCATTCTAATTTGGCATCTAATGATCTCTCTGAAAGTTGAAAGCATTATAATTGTACAAATATGTCCTCTGCGTAACTGCAAGCATGACACTCTTCAATAAAGGTCTTCTAAAAGCTGAACTTTATCATGAACCTAAAAAAAATATTGAACAACATTTCCACCAGACAATGATGAAACATATGATTATGGAGTGTTTTGTGAAATTATGATTATCCTAAATGACATGTATACTCTTTGTAATTATGGATTGACGGTTTATGTTGTGGGATAAACCGCTTAAAATTCAGTATGCTGCAAAATTTTGTAGATCTGGGGATGTCTGTACTAGCCACAAATGGGCTTTATGGGTTGGGAAAAATTGTGTTAAATTATAGACAGATTGCTCGCTGTCATTGACTCCCGCTATATTTTTTTTCTGTACGTGTACGTTATCGTAGAACTCTCCTGATCTGCCCTGGAGGCTCAGGGATTGACAGCTGGTTGCCGGGCTTCTGCTCCACCTTTTGATCTCTCGTGGGGCCATATAACCCACCTCTTTTGGATGCCATGGAGCAGCCATCTTGACTTCAAGTTCCCAGGATCTGCACCCCCCATTTTTGCAATTTATTTAAAAAGAGCTAGGGGATTCCATAGTGCTGCTACAAAAGGCGACTGAAAATGATGATGATGATGACATTGATGCATTTAAATGAATAGTAACACGTTAAAACATACTGGTATGAATGGAATATAAGTCTTGCAAATCTATGAATTGTAATTGGATATTAATAATATATTTTTTTGAATTCCCTCAATTCATATGAATTTCCCAAACATCATTCTTATGCATAGTCAGAGACTTAGAGTAACTTAAAGCCCAAAAAGAAACAAACTTTGGCATATCCAGTAAGTCGTCTTCTTCTCCCAAGCCTTGGCGTAACCTTGTAGTCTTCAGTGCTCTGTCATATTGCTGCATCATCCGAAATGGCGAAACACCTCAGGGAAAGTCCTATGATAAGCATTTCAATAGACATAAGTATGATTTCACTTCACAGGCACACAAGCATCATTAAGAAGCAACCATGTGAAAATAATTATGAATGGACGTCCTGAGATGACTGTTAGAGAAAATAGGTTGCATGTGTATTACATACCATTAAGAAGATTAACACTGACATGTAGGTGTGCTACAGTATCAAGTGCCATCTTTGGAACAAACTTACTTTAGTTAAAGGTACACTCTACTAAAGACATATTAAGGCATATTAAAGTACTGTGAGATTACTGGAGATAGAAACTGCAGCTCTGAAGCTCTTTCTCCAGGGTTAGACGATTCCTGCGACTGGCTGCTTGAAGTACATAAAGTGCATGGCGACAGGTAAATGATTGTAGTTAGTTGGTGCACATGTGTTCTTCAAAGAAAACAGTGCTGGATACTCGGAGGGGAGTGGGGTTGTACAGACACTCGGGAGAACGGCAGAAGTGCATGGACACTGGGGAGGAGAGAGACAGAGGGGCATGGACACTGGGGAGAGAGACAGAGGGGTATGGACACTGGGGAGAGGGAGAGAGACAGAGGGGTATGGACACTGGCGAGAGAGAGAGAGGCAGAGGGGTATGGGTGCTGGGGAGAGGGAGAGAGACAGAGGGGCATGGATACTGGGGAGAGGGAGAGAGGCAGAAGTGCATGGACACTGGCAAGAGAGAGAGGCAGAGGGGTATGGGTGCTGGGGAGAGGAAGAGAGACAGAAGGGCATGGACACTGGGGAGAGGGCAGAAGTGCATGGACACTGGGCAGAGGGAGAGAGACAGATGCGTATGGGCACTGGGGAGAGAGGCAGATGGGTTTGGACACAGGGGGAAGCATGTAGAGGGGTATGGACATGATGAAATTATCAGTATTTAAGTGTTTTCTGAATTTTTTTTTTTTAAACTGCACATCTTCATAGGCGTATCCGTAAAACGAAATGTGTTTACTTTTTATATATTTTAAATACCGTATGTATGTGTCCAAATGCCCAATCACAATTTTAAAAACTAGCCTTGCTTAATATGTTTTATCACTATCCCCAAAATAAGGAAACTTTTATTCCTTATGTTAGATGCAGATGAATTGCAGTTTGTTTGCTGTTCATGAATATGTATTAATAAATTGCAGATTACCTTAGTGTATTTAGATCGTCCCTAAGTACAGCGATGGGGCAGTATGCTGATAAAGTATTGTGAAGGTTACTCATGAAGGTTAAAACCACTCACTATAATGAAATACGCTGGGCATAGTGAAACCTTGAAGCTATGCTTCATGAGTCTGTTCCCACCTTTTTGTATGCAACGCATGGAATGCATTTTTCTTAAACTTTACTTAAGGTGACAGCTTGTAGATCCGTACACAAGACGGTTATTAAGAGGACGGCCTAACTGAATGAGTAATGAATATGATGTCAGTCATTTCTTGCTTATCCGATGTGTATTTGTACAATGTATAAAGTATAGCTTAGATGTTTTGCTATAAAAAAAAAAACAGCAAAATGAAAACGGTTTAGTGATAATAGCTGAAATTATAATGAACGGAGGTTCTGCTTTGCTGAAAGGGAGGTAATAGTGTTGTGATTTAAATAGATAGTACAAAATCAATAATGAACTGTATATGATGCAATATAATAAAAGTGCAAGCTGATATGGAAGGAAGACTCCCAAAGCTGAAACCCTGAACCATCAGAGAAGACAGAAGAATAAAATCCTTGCTGGATAAATTATATGAACTGGGTAATTAAAGAGGTTTGAGAGTGGTTGTGCTATCTGAAACAGGTCTGGTAATCGTTCATGGATTGGGCTTGGCTGCAAATGGAACAAAGCTGCTGACCATACAGAATCTTGACCAGTAGAGATATAACAAAGCAACAGGGAGGGAACAAAATAACTGACAGCAGAACTCTGACTTCATGTAGAGACGACTCAGGCCAAAAGAGTCCAGCAGAGTCTTCCAAAACTGCTGCCTTACCAAACCGGATCATAGACACGCCAGCTGCCTCTGCCCAAGATTCCATACAGCTCTATTAGGATGAGTACAGCGTTCAACTAGGGTCTGCAAAGGTAATCTGGACAACTTTTCATGAATTGTCATATCCAAATAAACGGCAGACATCTCAATACATCTAACGCATAGAGGAGGAATTCCTTCTCATTCCTTGGATTGGGGCAATACTGCCAAATAATCTGATTCTGGTAGAGCGTGGAATACTTGAGGAACTGGAGTGAGAGCCATGAGTGAAGCAGTCTTTCCAGGAATCTAACTCATACCTCTTCCAGAGATTCGAAGGATGTCAAGGTTAGCTGGGAAAGAATAAAACTCTCCATTCTTCCATGTTACATTCAACAAATTCCTACGAGAACTGCTTCTTTAAGATGAAATATTAGTACGGTCACTGGACAAGGTACTAGTGTAGTATCTATACCTTCAGGGTAGCTGGGTAAAGACCTATTCAAATCCCTTCTGAAGGACATTTGGTATTCGGCTGGCAGAAACATAATGTTGATCAGTGCAGCGGGACAGTGCTTAGATGAGTAGACATTAACCAATCCATGTCCAGCATATGTCATACCTTGACTGCTTGCAGGGAAAAGGCCATATACAGACTCCATCAAAAACAGTCTCACCTAAAAAAAAAACCTGTCTTGAAATTGACTGCTTTATAATTGTCTTCAGACAGGACTTGTAATTGTCATCCCTTCAGGGCTACTGGGAAATCTTAAATCTTCAATCCAAAGTGACTCAGGCATGATAGAATACTTTCTGATCTTGCACGTGGATAAAATTGTTCTTCCATAACAGCTTCCCAACCTCTAGGCTGGCATATGCCATGAACATTGCCCACACATGATTTGCCCAGGACATGCCTAGTTCTTCAGTCTCTTCTTCTGCTGCCACCAACTGGGAAAATCTGCCATCGTAACTGGAAACTGAAAACCGTGTCTTCGCCTTTGCATTGCTGTAACAGATAAGTTATGCGGCTCTGGACCTTGCTGTCTGGCAGAAATACTCTTGAGGGGAGTCTCAAACTGCCATCAAAAGTCTTGTAATCTTGAACGCTGCATTGTTCTTTTCTCTTTGACCATGTGAATGTGGAATGTTTTCCAAATTTCCTGCCAGCTGACCAAAACATCTATAAACCTTAGAACTCAAGTTGACGTAATGCCCTTTCAACAAATCAACTGCACTGTTTTCACTTTTACATTATAGCTACTTATGATACAGACGCATATGCATTACTTCAAGACACCAACACATGACATCTCCCCTTTTAAACCCATTTTGAGGTTGAAAACATGGGTATTAAGAGAAAAGCTAATACCATAATCCTACATTTATTTCAAAGTCTAAGCAAACTTTTTTTTTTTTTTAAATCAAGCGGTGTCGGATAGATTTTTTTTTCAAGAAATGCCTAAATTGATGTACAAAGATCATTTAGTATTTGCTGGCTAATTGGGTTTGACAGGCTTCTTAAGATGTGGGGGATTTATTCTGCTTATGTTCTGTGTAATGGAACAATTTACATCATATATATTTATAATCCCAAGCATCGACTAAGAAAATATTTTTACTCCCCTTGAATAAAAAAAACCCAGCGTCTCCATTTTAATACCCTTGTTCAGACTGGATGCAGCAGCGCGACATAAAAGAATACAAGAACTATGTGCCAACACTGCCCCCTAAAGGCGAACAGGATGTTTTCTTGTGTGTACATTTCCCACAATGGTAGTTGATTTTGTATGCACTTCATATAGTGAAGATCTAACCTGTTTTAAATTAGGATAAACATTTGTATTTTATTTGCAGGACTGGGTGATTTTAAGTCATGGGGTGATTCTGTATGTTGAGAATAACAAACTATGTTGCTTATATAGAATCATTCAATGGGTACTAATACACACTGCCAAAGAAAAATATGAAATCTTCAAAGAAGGATGGTTGTACAATATTTATTTAATATTGCACTTTACACAAGTTCATTTTTTTTAAGACCAAAATCCTTTGGCGTTTACAGTACAAAAACAGAATATCCATGTTGAGTTAATGGTATGATCCATACTGGGGAGTACCATCTTCCTTTTATGAACACCACTTTATCATATGAAGTCTTTAGGTCTGCACTGTTGTAAGTTCTTATTATTGCTCTTCTCTTAGAAATAGCTCTGTAGTGACTCTCCCAATACGGTCTCCATCTGTTTGATGGTCTTCTGGCATTGATGTTCCACCTCTTCATTTTCATCTAAAAAAAACAAATAAAATATCAGGCATTTAGCTCAGATATATTGCCATGGCTTTCCACCATTCAATGAAACTAATTAAAGGGAATGCATCTATGACTATATGAAGTGCTTACCTTCCATAAGTTCTGCCAGGAAAGGAATGGATTCTGGGAGCAGCACCATATAATTCTCTCTGAGCTTTTCAACCAGATCAGTCAATGCCAGCAATGCAGCAAACCGAACCTGAACACAGGAGTGAAACATTAAAAACATCACAGATGCTGTAAAATCAACCTTGTGACAAAATGGAGCAATTTTAATATAAATAACACAGAGTACAAAGTTTACACAATTTAATATTTGAACATTTTATATAAGATGTAAAGACCATCATCTTAAAATACTACATTCTAAAGGTTAACATTTCCAAAGCAACGAGACATTAATTGCTTAAAAGTAGTTTATATCCGTACACTACTGTTCAAAAGTTTACGGTCGCTTGTAAAAACAAGGACATTTCTAAGAAAAAGCTAACTTTGGCCATTAAAACAACATCACATGGATCAGAAATAGTGTAGACGTTGCTAATGTTGGAAAGACTGGTGTGGCAAGTTAAAAGCTACATATCCTTCTAGCAAAAAGAATACATGTCCTTCAACTCATCATTCATACACAGATTAGTATATCCAAATACATAAAACACCTATTTTTTTGGTAATATGACATGTAAGCAGACTATGCTATATGGTCCTGGATCTTCACAAAACAACTCTCTCACCTTGGGAAAAGAATGGCGCATCTTCAGGAGAATCTGGTAGTTCAGAGGTTTCCACAGCGAGTCATCTGCCATCGCTACAGAGAACTGAGCTATACAAGGGACCAGACAACTGCTCACCCTCATCTGGAATTTTTCGTCACCACCCATCAAGTTTTCAAGCTAATAAAGAGAAACATTGGTAGTGTCAGATTATTTCAAACAAACCAATAAACCATTAAACCAGAGATGTTCAAGGACATTGGTTAAGCAGCAATACAGAGGAATGGCTGATGGACCATTAAAAGTGTATTGTTTTGAATATTTCAGTGCTGTGAATGTCATAACTTTGATTAAAGGTAATGAATGAAAAGAATGGTTCAAATGTTCTCAAAGTAAGAGTTCACATCCTTCTGTTTTAACCCCCCCAACATTCACTACATATACTTAAGTCTGTATGTAGAGTTCCACACCGCAAAAAAAAAAAAAATACATATATAATAAATTGAGCCCTGAAGTAAACCATATTTTCTACACTCAGATCTAATAAAATTGCAAAAAAACTTTTCACGCTGGAATACCTGATCAACCAGTGGCATCATCAAAGCTTCTGCCCTCTCCTTGCTCACAAAATGTTGAGTATCATATAGAAATATTTTGTGCAGACAGCTCAGGACAAACTCCAGTATCAAGCAGCTTTTCTCAACATTGTTATCAGAGTCAAAGTATGCTTCATCTGTAAAATAAATAATATATTTTCTAAATCAGAATATACTTTCTAAGTCAGCATGGTAATAATGTACGCGTAACACACATAGACCTACCAGTTTTACTTGTGTTGATCTGATTCAGAATTTCAGCGAAGGGCTTCACCAGGTTACCGGCAAACAAAGTAAACAGTCCCTTTAGCTTGTCGGCGATGCAGTCAGCCAAACGACAGAAGGTGAGGACTCTGTCTTTTGAAGAACCTTCAGTCTTGGCCCAGTCAAATAGCTACAAAGGGTGAGGAATTTATTGATTAGAAGCTGGTGGGAGAAAGTGATGAAGCTAAAGCTATTTTTTATTATTATTTAAAGTGCTGTTATTTTACCTTGAAGAAGAGCGGTCTAAAGGTCACTTCAGAGAGCTTCATGACCATGATGATTAGACAATTAAGGATATGACCCTCTGTGTTGCCCACTTGTTCCAGATCATTCTGTAAATAACAAAAGGTTGGCATCAGTTATTATTTATTATATTTTATTTATATAGGGCCATCAACAGTTTACGCAGTGCTTCTTGCAATACATATATTCAAAGGGTATGACAAGACGAGAACGGACTAAGACAAACAATACATTAGGTGGCGAGAGCCCTGCTCGCAATCAATTCAGCATTATCTAAGAATCCAGCGTTTGTAGACACACAGGAAGCGAGAAGTGTTGAAAGCTTCCCCAAGCACAGTATACGTTATTAAAAACAGAGGCCAGATAAGCATATTAACCTTAATTCCCTCACAGAATTGTATTTAATATTGTAGCATCTGCAGCAGTCTTAAAAAGATTTTGATCGCAGTGGAACTATGAAGACCTGGGAAAGACCCATCAGAAAAGTCCACTCTTTTAAGGGTCAAAATAGCACCCCAGTCCTATTTGCATGTTAAAAGCATATTGGAGCCCATTGGACATAGACGCCAGTGCAGTTTACTACATACAAACTGGTGTTGGTGCTTTTTAGTTACTGGAGTTAGAAAGTTATACTTTTTATACCTAAAAGGTAAGCTGCTTGAATTACTTCAATGGGGGTTTCTGCTGAGCAGGTCCCAAAAGTGTACATATCAATGCTTTCTAGTGACAGTAAAGGGGGGGTTGTAAAGTTAGATGCTGTAAAATGCACTGCATGTAAAATGGATTCGAACAAGCATTACTAAAACAAGACTGTTCTATATTTACTTACACGAACAGTGCATCAAACTGTAGTGAAACCAGCAATACAGCCCTTAGAAGTAACACACACACATCAAGGTTCTCTGATCTCATTGCACCATCACTAGATGTGCAGCGCTGTTCACACTAAAAGGATCGTATGAATACCTCAGGATGCTCAGCGCGATAATCCAGAGCCTTCATAAAGAATGTGGTGAGCTCAGACTGGTGAGACGAGAGCTGTTGCTTGTCCATTATCGCAATGTGTTCCTGGAGAATCTCCATTAGTGAGCCAAGGTACTTCTGCGAAAAATGGAGAGAAAAATGAATTAATAAGTCTGGAAATCCTAAAATATAAACAATGTTTTGCTCCACGGTGGACTTAATCCTCTGAGCTCCACACAATCTAAACATACCAGTTACTGGCAATTAAACCGCTCATTGAGTGAACTGAATGCATATACACTTCTTCAACAGGCTACGTTGATAAATCAGAACCCATCGGCCCAATCACTCTCATACAGTTTATACAATCTACATGTGAAGCATAGACTATGCACTATATATTCCTTAAAATATGGATTTTTTTTACATCTGCACTGTTTATAATAATAATGTCACAAACATGCCAAATGTTATTAGTATTTTTCACTATACATTCAAACTCACGCATCTTAACCATACGCTGCTACCTGCATACATAGCCCCGTTATTTATTTGCCGAGGTCGTAAATACAAAAACTTTTATAATCATCCAAAAGAACATTACCTGCTGAGTGTCAGCCAACTGACAGTAACACTTGGTAATAGTTGGAAGAACGACTCTGGCCGCCAGCTTGGTTGCGAGAGTGGTCTTGAGCGCGGTCACTCTTATAGCGAGCTGAGATGTAGGACCCACTTTACTGGAAATCTTGTCAAGCCGAGCCACCTAAACAAACAATTGTGAGGCAACAAAATTACCCACAGAGCCTCATACATCAGATGAAAGGCCGGTGTCTTCAGAAATGTAGTAACAGGGTGTGGAAGACACATTTCTAATAAAATTATTTTATCTACCAGCTAAACAGAGGCAGAGACAAGCAAGAGACGTGCGGCTTTCACTCACCTGCAGCACGCACTCCTGTAGGTAGGGGCTGAGGAAATGGGGAAGAGTTTCCACCACTTTCTGCAGAGCAGTCACGGTGCTCAGTAAGTGGATCTCGCTAGACAGCAACTCCTTCTTGTGCTTCAGTGTGGATAACAGAGCTGGCATCAGTCTGCAAAAGAGTCAGAACGCACAATGTAAGCTAGAGTTAAAAGACACAAATGTAAGATCTGCAATATCTACAAAGTGGAGGAGGACATCATATAGTTTCAGGGATTAAGAATAGTTTGGCAGGTTGAGGTTTAACCCTTTGAGTGCCAGAGGGGTGTGCCATCACATGCTCCCATCCCCATCATGCTATGTCAGTTTTACTTGTTGGTAGCAGGTAGCAATATTCTATAATCTATAATATAACCATAAACACTGATTATCAGCTTTCGTTCATAATCGATATATACACATACACACAAAAACATTTTGAGTGCCAAACCTATAAAATTAGCACATATTGAAATTTGCCTTAATGGAGCCCAAACATAAGCCAATGGAGCTGGCAACAAGAGCATGGAGCCTATTACGATTTGAAGGGCTTTTCTTGAAAAAGAATACCTAGGTAGCTGTGGTATCGCCAAAGCCTTGACCGTGCTGGTGATTTCTGCGATGCACAGGAGCGCACTACCCATCACGTTCTTTTCCTCGGGGATATCCGCAGAGATGAGGTTCACAGCCATGTTCAGCACAGGTACAAACACATCTGGTCTCTGGGGCCCGAAGCATTTGCAGAGCAATTTCATGCTGTACAGGGCAGTCTGCCGGTTGATGGCTTGTTCTTCCTCCTCTACATTTGGCTTGCGATTCACAATGGACAGGAGGTCCTTGATCAGTCCTAACAGCAGCTCAATCTACAAGACAACACACAAATAAACGGTTTTTCCAAATAGGACCTCACTTGGTGGGGGAGAGTTGGAGAGCTGCTCAAACATTTTTTACCACAATCTAATTAGAAACCTTAAGGAACATTTACAAATTAGATAGTTCTTACCTGTTCTTCCTGCCACTGTGAGCGGTGCTGCAACTTGTTATTCAAAAGATCCATAGCCTTACGTCTCACGGATGGCAACTGGTTGGACATCAGCCCTCGTATTACTGGGATAAACGTTTCTGTTGGCAGCAGAGCATTGACCTGTGGGGGGGGGGGAACAAAAACTGAACAATCATACCTTCTGAATAAAAACATAAGAATAAAACAAGATTTAATAAAAAAAGTGAAGACAAACCAACAGCCCTTCATTACACGGTTAAATCAATGAAGTAATCCCTTAAGGACCGGCCTACAGTTTATATCCCCAACAGTGTAGATCTTTCATCTCAAAAACATAGCATGCCTAATATCAGCATTGATATTCTTAAAGCCCTGATTGTTACGATGTCATCATTCTTACTTAAAAAGCGTACATATAACAACATATCATCTGCACAACACCATCAATCTATTTTGTATACTCAAAAAATATTTTGACCTGTACCCCAAGCCAATCATGTCACCTAAACGACAATGAACACAGATGGAATCTTTTGAGAATTGGCGTTTTTGTTATTAATTTCTATTTCTTAAATCACAGGGTGCCGAATTCATGATAGTAGCCCAGCAAAACCCTGTGCCAGTAAGTGGTTTCTAGTCGCCATTGGGACCTGGCACCCGGGTTTGTCGACCCCTGCCTTTAAGCCTGTCTTTCTGGTACAGCATGTTAAACATACAGGATTAACAGCAGAACTCACCTTATCCAACATCTCGTAAGACTTGTTGAGAAGAGCTCGCCAGAACTTCGCTGTGGGTTTGTCGGCATTGCCTTCCACTGAACGGGCTACTAAATTGATATAGCAAAGGACCTCTTCCAATATCCTAAAAAAAAAAATAAGTTAGCGGTAACAAATTTACTTTTTTTTTTTTAATAACTTGGTTGTTATATCATATTCATGTAGCATAGCTACCCATCACTTGAGGATGATGCTAACAATGCTAACTGTGTAGTTTTAAGGTATTTCTACAATTGTATAAAAAAGGGAAAATATAAGACGTGGATAACATAAAGAAGCTAAATATGCAGGGGTTAGGCACACAGTTCATAGACAACCTCAGGTATTAGCGATGTCACAGATTTGAAGGTCTTGACAAATCTAAATTGTATGGATGCTTATTTCCTTGAGCTTAAAGAAAACCTATACGTTTTTTACTTTAATTTAATGATGAGCCACACAGGTCTTCCTCAAGTTCTAGGATGTCAGATGATCAGTTTCAAAAACGTGTGGTGTGCCAGCAAAATGACAGATCCTATACCCAGCAGAACAGAGATATAACTTATTTTATCAATGAAAAGAGAAATAAAACACCTAGGTTCTGGACAATAGGAAACGTGACAGCAACCTTTCTGATCGTCGCTTTAAAGTATTAGGAGATCAGAACGGTTAAACAATGCAAACATGTACCTCTGTTCCAATTTCTCCAGGTCTCTGGCTGCTTCACATTTAACAACCTGATAAAAGATACGTAAAGACAGTCTTACAAACAGATCACAGGAACAAACATTAGGTTACTGCATCTGTTACCTAAATGAAACATAATCAAGATCAAAGCCATCCAAAATTAAAAAAGGGGGGAAAAATGAATTTTCTTCATCAAACATAAAATATATTTAAGTGAGTATGAAAACTATACTATCTCTACATGCAGGAACAGGCTTTGTGTTTGCAAGAGAAGTAAACACCATACACCAAAATTTGTTTCAAAATTGTTGAAATGTTTCAGCAATACTGGTTTTCCCCAAGACAGTCATGATTTTCCAGCACTGTCCTGGTCAGGGCCAGGGGGCTCTAAGATCAGTTGAGGTCTTGCAATGGAGGCTTTGCAGCAAGTGGTTCTTCAAGTAAGGTGAGAAGGGAGGCCACGACGACAGCCCCACCCACTGCCATCTCCCACCCCACCCCACCACCATCTCCCACACCACCCACTGCCACCTCTTGTCAGGTCACTCAACCCAGGTGTCCCAATGTCCCAGGATCCATAGGTCACAAGCTACTTCCAAAGGCATGGTGGGGGGCAGGCTGTAAGTGGGTGGGGATCATATACCCAGGGTTATAACCCACTTCTCCTGCACTGACTAGAGTCTTGATACAAATAATAATTACATGCACATTGACAAAGCAGAACTGCAAGCTAAAGTGCCCCTAGGTGAACTGTGTCTTCCTATTTCTTGCACTTTGCTGAAGGTAGCATCAGTACCCTAAGCCTATATGGCGGTGAAGCCTTGACGCTACCCCTTCTTGATTGCACAATAACACCACTGCATAAAACAATTTTCCCACACTGACCCATAATTGAAATAAATGAAGTATTGAAGGCTGGCAGAATGCTGTAAGCGGAAATGACCTTAAAAGTCTCAGGGGCCAGAACTTACCTTGGCAACAAAACTGTGTGATGCCAAAAGTTGCGCCATAAAGGATACAGAGAGGAATTTAAAATGGCGCAACTGCTTGGCTGAGTTAGACTCCAGACTAAAGAGACCATCTACGGCATTTTGAGGTTTCTGCTTCTGTGCTCTGCTTGGCCTACCCTCGTGATCCCCTGCTAAAAAATAACATATATATTATATACACACACATATATAGTATATACACACATAAGCAAAATCGCACATTTTATTTTATAAATTTGCCATTATCAATTTAAAAAACAAATACCATACAAATCTAGGACAAATTTTCTGACCTTCATCTTTATTTTCTGGAAGCTTTGAAAGAAACTGCAGCAACTTGATTAAGCTGTCGAGCTGATCATAGGCACTGAATTTGCAGCACACAGATATCCAGAATTCGGTGTCCCTCTCCAGAACGGCATCCTGTTGGAAGTGAAATGGTTAGCTTTTGAGCGAGACGGCGACTACAAACAAAAATACAAAATGCCAATTCATATGTACATATGCCAGCAAAGGCTCGCCACGCTACTGACTCCAGATCCACCACCCTTAAAGATGATGTCACACTTCCACCGACACCAAATAATGACCTCACTGCAAGGTTTGATCGTTGCAGTAAAAGTAAATGCAACTTTAATACCATGTTATAATTCTGACCGTCGAAGCAATTCAGAAACGCACAAAAAATTCAAACTGAAGCAAAGGTGCCTTAAGAGTATGTCTGTAGTTCTTAATCTCAATGGCACACAGATAATTGGGGGGTATTTTAGATTTTGAAATCGCTTCACTCCTATCTCCTAGCCACATGACCTGTATAATGCATACATAACGATGGTAAAGTTATTATACTTGGCAGTTCAGCCTTTAAAGCACAGCGCATTAAGGCTTGTTCACTAAAATATACATTGAGGTTGTTGAGCAACTCAAGAGCGAACCCCAATAAGTTTAAACATGGTTGACATTTTCCACTACATTCGTTTTTGAGACCATTATTAGGAACCTAACCTTTTCTCCGTTGCTTGCACTGGTGACGGTTTTAGTGACGTGTTGTTGGAAAAGCAGAACCAGCAGCATCCATAGGAACCTCTTCGCCCCGATGGTGTCGATGAGCTGGGACAAAATGGGGAGACGACGATGCTCTGGAACATGAGGAAGTGCATCCACAAACACATGGATTATGTTTCCAACCACCTTCTCCATATCTTCCTTCTCCTCCTCTGAGGCCTCCTCGCCTGCCTGCGTCACGGTAGCAAAGTAGGGAAGAAAACAAAACAAAAAATGAGCTCAGATATTCTCTGTTTAAAAGAACCCAAACCTTTCACTTACGAATTTAAACGTGGAGGTTTATTCACTAAGGAAGGTGCTTGCACTTCACACGAAGTCCCAATTAGAACAAGCTTTTAATCTATAGAGGTAGCATAAGACGGATTACTCAAAGTGACTAAGAACACTTGATTTAGTATGCTCTATACAGGGCCAAGCAGAACATGCTCACTGGGATTGGCCTTTCATAATGAATAGTATAGCTGGAGCGCTGAAGCCAGAACAGTCCGGCAAACCCCTGATTTAATATAGACTCTTTAAAGACTATAAGCATATAACATGTGGTGGAGCCATCACATAACAGCTTTTAATATCGGTAAATAATAACGCTTATTGTTTGGAAATATTTAGTTTAAAGGTTCTCCTAATGGAAGCTGAAATTGGTTTCTCAGATCCATGTGTTCATTTAAAGCATATAACCATATATAATGTAGGCTGGTAGACTTCCATGATTTCTTCCCCAAAGCCTTAAAGGTTTTTCCTGGCGTTGGCTCCTACCTGTATGAGCGCGGGGATCACAGTCTGCACCGTCTTACTGATCACCTGGAAGCTGTAGGTGTCATCGAGCCGCATAACGCTTGCTCCCATGAAAGTGAATATAGGCATAATGTTGTGCAGGACCTTATCCTATGCGGTGGAGAAATAGCAAATGTTAAGAGTTAACAGAGAAAACACCATGTGTTGGGTATATAAAGTTAAGTAAATCTGATCAGTTACAAATAAAAAGTGTCCCCCTACATGTCTACAAGCAAAAGAGCAAACAGATGGAATAAGATGGGCCTGGCTGGTTCGAATGTGAGCCGGGCTTAAAGCAAGAATGAACCTGCATGTAGGAAAATATAGGCTTAATGTAACTTAGTACAGGTTTGTTTTACAGATCAGCCATCCAGCGCTGTGAAAGTATTTGCCTCCTTCCCAGTCTACTCTTTTAAAGCTCATCTGTGACATTCAACTGTATCAGATCACCCAACCAACAATAAGACAAAGAATGTCAATAAACAGAAAAGACAGCTTTTAAATGACCATTTCAATTTACTGAAGGTAAAGTATTTTTTTTATTAAACCTATATCATCCATGAGAAAAAGTAATTGCCCCTAAACCCAATAACTGCTTGTGCCACCCGTGGAGCTCACTGGAAATGGCTTTGTAACGTTCCGGACTGATAGATGTCAATGACAGTTTTTGAGACCTTTTAGCCTTACTTATTTGGCAAGACATGTTCTTTTTAATTGATGTTTAGAGTTAACCGGGCTGACTCAAAAATCATGTAAACAGCAGATAAGAGCCAATTGGCCCAATTACTTATCTCTCTGCTGTAAGGCCCATCATGGATATGTTCCAAGGCCTGTGTTATGAATTCAGTAAAGCCTTATGCCTATACTATGCATGGTTAGATTGATGGAGGTCAAGTCCACAAATCCACTTATATTGGGAGCAGCGCTGGTCCAAAATTAAAAAAAAAATAAAAAAAATGCACCAGTGTTTTTTGCGGTGGCTGGAAGAGAGCGGGAGTCACGCAACGCAGTGGTAAAAGCGAGGCTACGTGCACGAGCAGCTACGAAGAAGGCTCCAGACAAGGTAAGAGGGTAAGGGTGGGTGTGATTATATATATATATATATATATATAATAATGAAAAGAGTAAAGGAGTGAGAGGATAAAAGGAGTTTGAGAGGGCTTGTAAGTTTGCGCGAGTGTAAATGTGTATGCTAGTTTACAGGGTGTTTCTGTTCTTACCGGGAAGATCCCAGCAGCGGCGCCAAGAAGAAGCAGAGCATGGTGGTGCGTCTGTGGCATCTCTGAGGTTCTCACACACTGCACAATCAGCTCAACATTAAACTTTTCCTCATCCAGGACTTCTAAAACGGGACAATCATTTTTAACTTTGTTACTTCAGTTGACTACAGCCATCTTTTATGGTTGAATACATGCAATGAACACATATTACATATGTTAAAGGGATATGCACAGGTTACAAACACCCTCGCAGGGGACAAAATGTTCCTTTAACTACATATAGCTTGATATGATGATGATGATGACGACACAACATTTGTAGTATAAAATAAGGTAAAACAGTACCACCACCAAAAGATTCTTGTGTACAGATAGATTTAATTACTAAAAAGTGGAGCGGCACCAAAAAACAAGTATGGTTACTCATCATATCGTGCTCACTTTGACTTTTGCACATTACTAACTACGACACAATGAAATATTTCTTGATAAGATGAATCATTCAAGACATACCATTTGCATAATCAAGTGGAACTGCAAGCAATATCTGGCTCTTAATTGTCACTCAAATACCTTTTGGGATGTTCTCCTCATCTTGTGAAACCTTCTGACAGATGCCGAGCAGACAACTCAAGATAAGCTGCTTGGTGTACTCCAAATTCTCCTGCTCGGGAGCTGTAGGTTCCAGGCACCTAATAAATTCAAAACATTTCTTATTGCACATGCAAAGAATAGTTAAACATATATTATATATGAAAACATTAAACAAAAATGACTTCAATCGCAATCTGAACGTTACCTGGAAAGAAGGTAAAATAGTGTGGGCACCAAGAGATGTGGCTCTCTGAGCTTTTTCTTATGTTGTAGCAGCTCCAGAATAAGAGTGGTCCTTGGCCAGTTGATGCTTCCCTCATCTGCTGTGCCACTAGGAGCCTGAGATTTCCTGCATGGGTCAGAAAGTAGCATATTTTAGTATGGATTATACTAATAAGGAGATTCTCTAGATGCCATAATTTACACATAGCAAAAATGAATACGAAAAAAAAAACATTTCAAACAATTACAATAAAACCGGACCTCATGTATATTTTAAAGGTGGCGTACTACTGGCCACGATTTTGTGAATGTCAAATACACTATTAGATTTGGATCATTTGCATCCAACGAAACCTTCTGGTATGTTTGCTAGATTTAACCAGAAGCCACTTTAGAAACTAGAAGGAACGTGGCAAAAATCTGAGTTTTGTTTAAAAATTAAAGAAAAAAAACCAACTAATGACTTGTTTTTATTGACAGCCAATCTAGATTTTTATTACCATTTATTGTTTTATATACAATGGGTAGACAGGACAGGTGAATGCACATAACATATGTCATATACCTTTGCTGCAGCTGCATTTTCTGCCTCCTGGTTTGCCGTACGGTAGTAACAGTTTTCTCTCTTCCCGGTGGCTCTAGTTCTGCACTAATGTGACTTGCACTGACTGAGATCTAAAGAGAATAGTCAAAATTATATTTTTTTTAGATTCAATACTGAATATGCAGAGACAAAAATCACCCTCTCCAGGCTACTCTTTTGACAAAAACTTACAGACTTGAACGCACTGCTGACAGCCTGGGCACAGGTTACATTTTTGGAGTTTAAAAGCAGATCAAACAACACACCCAATATCTTCTGCTGAACATTCCCATCTTCTAACGCAGCAAAGAAAGCCTTGGTGATCTAAAAGAAAAAAAAATGCATGACCGGAAATATACCATGCCAGTTAGAGGATAATAATGTTGGGGCAGGGTTAAAACAACCTTTCAAGTTCATTTATGTCGTTTGTAAATGTCAATGGTTTGCCAGTATAGAACGTACCTGTCCGAGCGCAGTAACCTGGAAAGAGGGCATTCCTGGGTGGGTGATCTGGGTAGTTTGCAATGCTTGTATGAACATTTGCAGGCTTTCGGGGTTCTTGGCCAATAGGCTGGCAGAATGTTCATTAAACTTGCCCAGGAGGTGGTGCAGCAGGAGAGCTTCATCTCTTAGTACCTCACTAGGAGAGGATGTGACCTTCTCAAGCAAGGCCTTTAACACTGGCAACAGGTGAGCGAGAAGAGCCTGTAGGGAAAATAAACCATTCAGATGGTCAACTTAGAACCCTTGTTGGCTACTATATTGTTACCCTGATTATACTACCAATTATGCCTTCACGAGCTTTAAGAAACTGTTTATTTATAATATGTCACTTGTGTATGATCAGATTGGCGTTTACTTTTTCAATAAGGAAACAAAATGTCCGCCCGTTTCTTTTTTGGTCTATGAGAAATAAATGGTATAGCCCACGAGACTATTTGACAAACCTCGCCGTTAGCATCTCGGAGAACTTTCATCAAGGACTTCTTGACATACGATGGGCAGCTGGGCAATTCCAGGGGACTCAATAGATGCTCCATTGCATTGGAAATCTTCTGTGTCGACTTCTGAGAGCCAAGGGTCTGCAGCTCCTCAAACAAGCTCCCTAACGTCTGCCGGGCAAACACAAAGTGTAAGGGTAAAAGAAAAACACTCACAATAGCTACACACAAAACTACAACCAATCAGCACTTGGAAGATTTTATTATTTATGGTTTTGTAGTATAAATTTGAAAATAAATCCATATGCATGTAATGGACTTTGAATCTCTTAATACTACCTATAAACTGAATATTTCTCATTAGAAATGCAAAACGTGGGGCACATTTGGGTTTTCATTATTATTTTTTCTTTACAATGCTCTCAAAATAAGCTCAGAATACTTAATTCTTTAAAGACAAATAGGGTTTATAAAGTCACATTTTGGTTCGTTACAATAATGGTTGCCCAAAGCACCAATGGTCTGGGTTCTTTGAATCTCTTTATTGAATAGAATGTGGTGAGGACTAGGCTGGTAACCTCTTCTAGATAACATACCGTATTTTCCGGCATATAAGATGACTTTTTAACCCATGAAAATCTTCTCAAAAGTCGGGGGTCGTCTTATACGCCAGGTACCGGAAAATACGGCACATTTCTAAAAAGGTTCCAGGATATGCAAGCTAACGGATAAATACATGAGCTTAACATAAAAGCAAAATCATTTTTCTCACGGACTTTGTAGTTGCTCTTCAACAAGCAAACAATATCTCATTCAAAAGTAATTAGTCACAATTACCAGAATAACAAAGGTTGAGTCTGCAACTATCTCTTCTGTTTTTTCTACCACGCCTTGTAATACAGGGAGGAACGGTGAATCCGTCACTGTAGAGAGATCTTGCAAGCAAGTTATGGCTGCTCTGCGCACTTCTCGGACCGGGCATGTCAAGTTAATCAGCAAAGACACGACCACTGTTGAAAATAAACAATTTCAAATTATTAGCACAATCACAATTAGATCACAAGATTTCTCGTTGAGAATGATAGTTCATTACACACACATATATATATCAATATGTATATAGATACAAAGTGGCAGGTTAACAAATCCACTGTGCGTACCAGGGGAGGTGGGAGAAGCCAGTTTCTTCTTGATCTCGGCCTGCGATGCTAGCAAAGTGTGGCCAATGTACAGAGCTCGGGTCTGCAGCAGCGCATTCACTGTACAATCTAATGGTTTGGACACATTACAGCTATAGGTCCACAGCACTGAGAGGAAACGGAACAGTTCCATGTGATCTTTTAGGTGTTCCTTTAAAAACAAAAAAGGAAAAAGAAATTATGAAATCTAGAATTTAAAAATTGTTTAATTCATTTTTGTTTTCCTTGAATAAAGGGACCACCTACCAGAAATAGGGAACCCATAAGAGCTTTAAAGTTGGTGGAGTATGGTCCCTCACTGGCACCCCAAATTATCACTTCAAACAAGCCAATGAGAAGCTGCAGGTACACTCTGCTCAGGTTGTCCATGGTCTCTGGATTCCACCACATGCTATCTGTAAAGCAACCACATTCCAGGAGAATGAATGGCACTGCCAAGGAGTGAATGGCACAGTGGACGTGCGAAACATATCAAACAGTACATCTAACCTATCACAGACATCTAAATACAATTAGAAACATCACAAGCCACAGTACATGGGACCAACAAAGAGGTCATTGATTTTATCATAATGGGGTTTATTCCATAAAAGACCGTTGGCATGAGGCTTGCTGTTTCATCTGTCACCTAGGCATAATTCAATGGGTGAGAGGACTTTGAAGAACCCACTCTTCCCGGAATAGAAGATCACTGGGTTGGACTTTCATCATGTATGTTTGAAATCACAACTCTCCTGACAACTATTTTTCTTACTGAATAGACCCAAAAGTCTCTGAACATTTGGAATCATTTTAGGAGGAGATTAGGACTTCTCACCTTTTGGAAAGGAATCTGGGCGACGGAGATTGCTTATAAAATTTCTCAACAGCAGCATAAGTAAAACAGCTTCTTCCATGTCAGCAGACTGTCCAGCATTCAGTGTCTTTATGTACTCCGTCAGTAGCTGGATTTGCAGCTCTTTCCCACTCAAATCATCCAGATGCCATTTGTCACGGGCTTCCTGCGGAGTCAGATTCAGAAAAGTTATAACATTTTGCAACAACACGGCTCAAGAATTGCCACAAATATACAACGCATGATCAAATCTGCCTCCTGTTTCTGGATTTGGGCCGAGTGCCTCAAAAGTAGGAAAAAGTCAGGTAAGGTGTATTTCGTTACAAAAACACCACTGTTGAGTTAAACTATTACAATCTTGCGACATGCATGATTTTCAGGAAAAAGAAAAAAAAAAAAAGATTCTTACCCCTGTTGGTAAATCCATCTTTCTTAGTCTCTTGTCAAGTAGCTGGAAAACGCTGACTACGGCCTGGTGTTCCCGGAGGCTACAACATCCTTGCACAAGCGCATGCGACAAGACGTGAAATGATACCTTCTGCCTCACCTTATCTGAATCCTTTTCAAGAGCCTGTATCATATCGTCCACCTTCATTGGCATAAAGGGGAAAGTCCAGTGAGTTCCATGCCTTCGGTAACAGCGTCATGGAAGTATGTACCCAACATCAGCACGTGTATTTAACATGGATATCAATACTTCAAAATCAAGCTATAAATTACATAGGGCGATATGTATAAAACAAACAAAAAAACTTCTGATGCAAAGTAATAGATGTGGGCAATTGAATCAAACTGGGCAACCACAATCCGAGTGCCATCACATACCATCTGCAGAGAGGTAGGGGAGTCTGCAGCAGACATATTCTTCGACAAGAGATGAACCATACTGCTGTTCGCCAGGCCAAGTATTTGTGCAGGCTTAGCATTTTTTAACACTTCCTCAAGAGCTGTGAAAGAAAAGAAAAGAAAAAAAGATTCACGTTTCACTCATTTCATTCATTCTCCTGAAATTTTAATCACACAAACAACAAATAAATACAAAAACCTTTAGGATGCTTTTAGTTTCTATGACCCATCAGACACTGCTTTTGTGTCACATGGCAATTAACTGGTCCCGGTAAAAGTTCTAAATGAGTAAATTTTACAAGAATTATGCCTGGAATAGGCTTGGGCATACATTAGTGCTAGGAAATGTTTTTGTGATGAAGCATATAGTTACTGAAGTGTTAAGTTCAGCACAGCACTGTTGACATAAACAGTGATTGGTCTGATCAGATGTCCTAATACCAAGGTGGACATGTTAGATAACACTGAATGAGCTCATTTACTTGGGGGAGGGGGGGGGGCATTATATGTTTAATACCAAAACTATCTGATCCTTGCCTTTGTCACTAAATTCCAAACTCATACTTTTCTGTACTTGTACTGTCATTAATTTTTTTAATGACAATAACAACCCTATACGAGCTACTAAAAGATAACCTAAACAGTTCCCTATGGTGCTTCAAAACGCCCAATATGACCCATACCTTCAGGCCAACCGTTCATTAGTGGATGCAGGTCACAGACCCCACTTTTTGCCAGGTACAGAGCCATTTTCTGTTCAGAGGAGTCAGGGTCACTGTTTGTGAAGACCATGTACGGAATCAATGTCAAGATCACTCTGTTGCAGATAGCCTCATTATCTTTAATGGACGTCTGCTGGCCAAGCAGAACTGTTGCTTCCTCAAGAGCCTTGTACCTGCGTAAAACACAACACGGTTTATGAATACAAAAACTATGAAATTCCATTTGTAAACGGTACTAGATATGTATTCCAGTTGTTGGAAATGGAGATCAAGAAGTGCAGATGTGAAATAGACGTAGATGTCACAGAGATGTATAAGGCTTTGGAAAGAAAGAAAAATATCCATACCAATCCTCATCTTGCGTGAGATCAACTCTTTCAAAGAGGTTAAGAAGACTTGAGACGGCGACTTCAGTGCTGAGATGGGTGTGATACAACTGAGGACAAAATACATTATGACCGGTTAACATGTGGCTAATTACTACTGCAGTATCTAAGGACCTGTAAACATTTAAGAGGATCGGTTTTTGTCTTCAATTTTATTACATATGCCATGATCCCTCAGCGAAGACTGTATTGACATATTGAGATCAGCCAGCCCTTTTGGAAGTTAAGATTGCACATACAATCAGGTTCTCTAGACTCCCACATAACCCATATAATCAGAAAGATACTGGAACACACACAAGGTGGGATCTCACTGTATATATTATTTTCCAAATGCCATTCCATAAGTATTTAGTGTAAAGAACTGTAAATTGTAGAAGTTGGAAAGTGGCAGATCTGTAGCTGATAAAGGGACCATGTAGTGGCACAGCGTATATTTTACAGCTACCGTTACCTTCAAGTTTACAGATTGTCTTCAACATCAAATCACAGAAGTTTAGGAATAAGCAAATGCCCCTTTGTAAGCCATTTGGGTTTAGCTGCTGTCATATTTAAAAAAGTAGCAAACTATAAAACATAATTTACCTTGAAGGCACTCAAAGCAGACATGACCACTTCCAGGTTATCATCCGCAAGACGGGCTAAAATTGCTTCCTGAATAAAGGATTCATCAAACCCTGCCTGTAAGGCCAAACAAAAGGATGTTAGAAAGCACACCATATGTACTGATATCCCAAAACTACACTAATCCAATACAGACAAGTCAATGCAATGCAATTCCACCCTTCAATAGTATCCTATGCATTTCTATTGGATGGAAGCTTCTGACCAACCCTTAAAGGATATATTGCATCTCACAGTGAGTTAGAATTAAAATGTAAATATGTGAAGTATATAGGTTTTTGTCCCTTGTACTTTCCAATATGGGTTCTAGTAAATAGCCTATGATTTTCACAGCAGACCATTATCAATATAACATCCAACATGGGTAATGTTTTACAAAACAAGAATATAGAATACAAAGTGACAGCTCCCCATTTCACTTTGTGAGCGATAGACACATACCCTGGATGTCTCGATAATATCCTTCAGGTGCTGAAGGGCCAACTGTCTGACTCCGGCCTGTGGGTGATTCAGACTGAGCAGGAGTGAGGTATCGCAGTCTGCCAGTAGCTAGAATGAGAACCAAGCAAATGAAGCAATATCCAAATAAAAAGCCAATATGTAAAAAAACAAAACAAAACAAAAAAACAACAGAATCCTTTAAGGATATAAGTTTAATTATTGAGTTACTTCAAATCCATTTACAATTGCTCTGTAAGCACAAGGATTCACTAGGGCGTGTCAAATACACCATATTGATCGATCAGCATAAAAGCCAATCGGTATTCAATATGTTTAAAACGAGCAACACACCTCATATTTACCACCACTGGTGGAGAGTGATATAAATCTGTGAAACAGGTCTTGCTTCTCCTTATCCGAGACGTCTTTCAGACGGTTTGCCAGAGCAGAGTCAAGAGCATCAGGATATCTAAAATTGCGAATGAATGAAAGTGGAATATTAAATCTGTAAACCTGTGACATACATTCTAAATAAATATGCAAACACACAAATATATGTACCAGATTCACTTACCTGCTCTCTAAGAGCCTGATGAGAGAGAGGAGAAACCCTCCCAGTTCAGATATTCTGTCTGGTTCAGATTGGTGCATCTCTCCATAGGAGAGAAATTCATCCAGTAAAGTGCTGGCAGAGGAATGTGAAGACATTAGGTGAACATGTTTAGTGACACTATGTTCAAAAAAGGTAAAATAAACATGGCTAATCATTCAAGGTCACCCCATTGCCTTCTTACAAGGCGGACAGTGTTAAAAAACCCTTACTAAGTGTAACATTATACCACCTTAAACCAAATGACACAAAGCTTCATGAAAAGAACAAATACATCAGATCCAACAATAGCAATGCTATGATTCTATCAAACACTGGTTTCACAAATAACGCAAAATGGCTTTCATATCATTCCAGCTCTGACATACTCCAAAGTTGTAGTAAACTCCTTACCGAGCCAACAGCTTGACTATATTGTTTTCAAGTAGTATTCCACTGAGTATCGCTTGAAGAATGTCTTTACAAGTGTCAGGACTGACCCCTTCCGAGCTTTCTGCTACTGGTATACATATGGAATAAACCAAAATATTTGGATCGGGTCAGTAACAACATAAAAGCAGAGTTTGACTCAGTTTGGGATCGTAAACACAGCTACAAACACACAAAACAAATACAGACTGGAATAGCAACAAAAAATCCAAATATTTACCGGCAGTGGTGGAAAAAAGGCCCGATGCTAGGTTCGGCATTAGGTATTCTAAAAGTGGGGTTGTATCAAAGGAGTCCGCAATTGCTTGAAGCAGCGTGATTAAATCAGGAACTTTGCAAAGATTAGTAAACGGCCTATAGAGAGAGAAAAATGATTAATATGATCTGATAGACATAAGGTTCATGAAAAGAAATGGGGAAATTATAATGAATTGAGAAAACCACTGCAGCACAAACCTCCATTCCAGGTCTTAATATACACTAGTAAGCACTCATCCGTTACTGCACTTTTAGAGACGAGCCTTTACTTACTTTTTGCCCAAGTCCTTGGACTGTTGGTTTTGCAGAAGAATAATCAGACAGCTCAGACCTTCTCGGACCATTGATGTTTTAACAAGGCTCTTGCTGACTTGGGATCCAAGGGCTTTGACCAGCGTCGGCGCCATCACTGTCTTCACCGACAACTGGCAGATTATCATGTAAGTGGCAGCTTGGTAACCTTCCAAGGGGGACTTTAAACCCTGATGGAGCAAGAAATGCAGATTTTAGAGGTCATGTCCATTTCTCTGCCAAAAGTGTGCTTACTAGCACTGACCACCAGAATTCTGATTCGCAGCTATATCAATCAGGGCTTCTTCCTTTTTGAAATTAACATGTACTATAAACAAAATATGCAGCGCTCACATTGATTTTGCGGTTCAAGATAAAAATCATTACCTTTTGCACATAGGGAAGAAGTTTAGCTACTAGTGTGTCCGAGACACGCTCTGAGGAGTCCAAAGCAGCCACTATCGTAGAGACATAAAACGATAGCAGAACTCTTAATTTGGCTGCACTCCCTGCAGGTTCAGAGAACACCTAAAATAACAAATAAAAAATAAAAGCATTTTGAATGAAATTACGAGATACAGAGAGGTTCTCATAAATATATAGCTGGTAGAGTTCTATTCAGCACGTGGCAAAAGATTTTATATAGATATATTATATATGCATATACTAGAATATCTCACTTCCATGAAGTTTGATGAAATTAAGAGGCTGCACAATAATTTGAAGATTGAGGAAAAAAAGGCTAACAGTATGTTAGAAGACTAGGAGGATTCTCAAAATAATACACATGACAATATCTATACAGACCTCTAGCCAGAATTACAAACATGGCTTTCATAGATAACAAATGAACCTGTTCATTGCCTGATGTACAACTACAAACTATGCCAGGGGCGTCCAACCTGCGGCCCTCCAGCTGCTGCAGGACTACATCTCCCATAATGCTCTTTCAGCTAAGGGGCTGGCTGAGGAGGATGGGAGATGTAGTCCTGCAGCAGCTGGAGGGCCGCAGGTTGGACGCCCCTGATCTATGCCATCACTTTAACTAAGCTATGTGCTGATAATATGTATTCACGCATTCATCCACAGCTTTACACTAACCTTAATGGATTTGGTCACCAGCTTGCAGATGAATTCCATGAAGTCCATGTCCTTGTAGCAATGTGTAATGAGGGTGCCTCTGGCAAGAGGGACACCTGGAGCCTGTAATACACAAAACCCAAAAGTGAGCAATACAACCAAAAATTCCAATTTTATTATTGAAAAATGTGCAATCACTGCAGACCACAGTGATCTCCCTTCTAGCTGTAGGGAATCTCAGTTTTTTTGGACTTTATTGTTTTTATTTTGTCATTTTCACCAGTGCTCTCCTAATGAAATACAAGTGCACGATATAACACCGCAGAGTTAAATTACGGCTCTCCTGGACATCATATTGCCTATATAGTAAAACTCATAGCTTAAGCTTTCAGATAGAGTAATAACACGGCAAGAACATCAAAAGATTTACATTACCTGGATTGGATGCAGCCAGTTCCATTTGTGAGTTGGATCTGATATACGTAACAGCTGAATGACACGGACAAACACTTTGGTCTCATGATACGGCAGAACACAGCCTATCAGGCTATCCTGATTGTAAAGGTGAATGTGGAACCTTAAACAAAATAGAAAGTATTCTCAGCATTACAGGTAGGATAATCAACAACATGTTAAACCAGTATAAACGTGATCTAAAACATGCATTGTCCATCATTGCAGTATTCAGCAGGTTTTTAGGTTACACTAGAATTCATGAAGGACTTCAAGAAGACCACATGGCAGACTACACAGAAGATAAAGGAGGGCATTGGCTCTTTTTATACTCTATAATATTTTTGCAAGATTATTCAAGACTGAGTGACATAAAAAATAAAGAATATTTATGGAAAGTCACTAGTAAGAGAACATCCATCCAAGGGGGTACGTACATTGCGATGGCCCATCTAGTCTTCCCTTTTTGTATTATTAATACACATCCAAGCTGTTTTTGAAACCCCCTACTGTATTTACATGTACTTATTCCAACAGAGGCTTATCCGATGACTCTACTACACCTTTTGTCAAGTAAACCTGTCTCACGTGATCACTCAGCTTTTCCAACATGTTAATACCCTCTGGTTCTTGCACCATAAGAATGCTGTACCTGTGAATTAGCCACTCCAGACACTTGTGGGCTGGTTTGAGCATGAAGTAAGGCGACAGGTGTATGAGAAAGAGGGAAATGCTTTCATCCAGCTTTTGGTTCACGGCTTTAGTCTGGACACTACGCTCCAAGCTCTTTGAGGCGTGACTAAACAGAGTTTCTTCAAAAGCTTCAAAGGCAGGGTCGATACCTATCAACTCCTCAAGGCCGGTGCATCCTACAGAGGAATAAGGGTAAGAACATACCAGTTAGTATCGCACTTTCTATAATAAGACAGACTTGGGTAACCAACTAAGAGAGTAAGGTAGCATGACACTGCATTGTTTTCAAATGGAAGAGCTCGGTAACAGCTTTTAAAAGCTAAATTAATGTCAAAACACCCACGTACCTTCATAGTAAAATACACTGTTGAATATAATTTAATGATAAATAGTGTTTGCACTTACATTCTTGACCTAATTTTACTGGAATTATACCTTAATTGTTGCTCCATACCCTCAAGTAAAACAGTTTATAACCTAAATGTTGTTTACAAAGAAATTGTTGGTACATAAGAATTATCATCCGTCCATAGGCTTAATTATGTAGTATAAAATGTGATGTGAGCAGCGTGTGACTAAAGATCCAATACCACAAGTTAACAAAAAATGAAAACCTGTAAACACAAACCATTGTTTGATCTATACATCTGGCAGCATGATAACTAGCCAAAGAACTCTACTCATTTACAACACTTTTCCCAATTCAGACTTTGGGAATTTGCAGCAGTGAATTCATTATCCTCGGAGCAGCTCCAAGATATGTCACAAGATGATTCAATGGGTTACCCAACTTGATACTTAGCACTGACCATACTGGTGGCCCAAGTGTCAAGACCTTGATGCTGAGTTAAGGTAAGTTAGTGAATATCCCGTGCACAACATTCTCATGCTTTATAAAGCATCATTTTTAGAATTGTTATCTTTCCCATACTAAATTTATTTGTATGGCAACGCTAACAAACCCAAGACGAAAGCTACTCTTGTTTGGAAAGCGCAAAGGAGCACCATTTTGTAACAACGAATATAAGTGATACTAATGCTTTTCACCTTATTTCTATGGTTGGGGTTCTCCCATAAGCTAAAGCCTATCCTTAAATACAAGTATTATAGAATCTCCTAATAACGTGCATACTTTGCACTACCTCATCATTGCCAAAGGGCTTACCCAATGCATAAAATGTTTCCCTGTCAATGCTAGCAGCTTCTTTGCGGTCATACAGAAGAGATGCGGCTTCGACCCGTTGGAAAAGACTTGAATCATTCTGTGGCAGCGCAAGGCGCTTCAGCTGGTGGGCTAAGGTGGTCATGTCTGCTGGTTATGCTGCTGTGAGAACAAAGAAACAAAAACTAATAGTAACAAAATAATACAAAAGAACAAAAAAGGGGACTAATATGTAAACATAAGCTTTCAGGACCTCAGAGGGCACCTCCAACTGAAGAGGTGGCTTCAAAAAGAGGTCTCAAAATCTTAACCCCTTAATGACAAAATACATTGTTTTCAATGGGTTTAGGGACCGCCCATTGTCCTTAAGGGGTTAAGATAGATAGTGAACACATGGGGGATGTTGCTACTCCCATTAATTTCTACTCGTTATGTCATGTCTACCCATTGTACAGCGCTACGGAATGTGATGGCGCTATATAAAACAAATAATAAACCATGCCGCAGCAGAGGCGTCTCTGTACGGAGTTGAATGAGACAGAAGAACCCGTTATTCGCAGTAAAATGTAACAAAAATTGTCTTTTTTTGTTTTGCTCATAATGTCTGAACCTGCTGTCATCAACACAAAACACATCTCAGAGGAAACACAACATGGGCACGGCGGGTTTCCAAGCGGGGTTCCTGAGCAGGTTCTCCGCTGAGCAAATTCAATACATATCAAGATTCATATTCTACATTCTTACCACACAGAGGTTTAGAATTATTAAAAAAAAACATGATTCTGGAGCAAAGATCTAAACTTCACACAGAAATCACTTAATATATAGCCAAATGGGAAGAGTTGCCACTTTATTTCTTTTAGTTATCTTTATAAAAGTACAGTTTTTTTTATACTAAGTCCCTTACCAGTTGCTACTTTTTGCCGTTTAATAAGGGTATCAGAAGTGACTTCATAATTTTAAAAAAAAAGTATTAATGCACAATACAAAAGCAGAGGAATTGTACTTTCAATCAAACTTTATTAAAGTTATCTTCACATTAACCTATAGAATCAAAAGCTTTTGAATGGCAAAATTCTTGGTATAGTTGTAAATACAATCGCTGTCCGACCAATTTCCGCAACAACAAAACACAGGGACACCAAACCCACGCTCTGTGCCGCACACGATCGTTATATCCGTGATCGTTTTACCTTTTGATGGACACCGGGCCGGTAATCACGCTCCAATACCGCTGGATGTATATGCGGCAGCGAGCTCGGCTTTCACAGCACTCACACCACATGTGCGACCCCTCACCCGGAAATCATTAGCGACACTCTATGCTAGTTCCTGTCTACTCTATGGCCTCATCCCTCACACTGTGACAATGCCGTTCGGCACGAGCGGCCATTTTTGTTATGGGTGATTACGCGAAGTTCATGTTTTCCAAAACTGTACAAATGTCGCTAACTAGGATTGTCACGTTATGCATTTTTTGCATGTGAAAATAATAATATCCCCCAATTGTGCTTTTTTTTCCCAGAGGGACTGTCCCTCTAGGAGTTAAGAAAGTGTGCTTAATATCTGTATTACAGAGTTCTGCAACCTTAAAAGTCGAAATAATGTTAATATTAACTCTTTCATGACAAGGGTTTGTTTTACACTTCTTCATGTATATTCTTCATGGTGTCTTCATTTTATTTTTATCTTTATTGTAATTGTTGTTTTATTTTTACTTTTTATTTTTTTTTATTTATTGGTAGGTAAGGTCGGTTTGCCCCTTTTGTCTTTGTTCCCGAATGCATACCTCCCAACGTTTCAAAATGTCGCGGGTCAATCCTCCGGGTCGCGGGGTCTTGACACACCCCCACTCCCCGCCCACCAACATCAGCGGGACCGCCCGCTGACGTCGGTGTGCAGTCCTAGCCGCGTCCCGCAAGGGAGCCGGAGCCGAGAAGTTCCCAGGTATGATCATTGGAAGTGCAGTTAACAGTAGATGTTAGCTGTAAATTACAATTCCCATGATGCTCAGCCAGCCAGGTGTCCACATGACTAGGCATCGTGGGAGCTTAAATTCACAACTAACACCTGTCATATCATCTGCTGTTAACTACAGTTCACTTGAGGCACATCCAGACATACGGGTTACATGATGCTGGCTGAGCATCCTGTTTAGTGCAGTCAACAGTAAAGCTGCAAGAGCTAGTTGTGAACTACAATTCCTATGATTCTCAGCCAGCCAGGTGTCCACCATAATGCTGAGTATCATTGGAAGAGTAGTCAACAACAGCAGAGATTTTTTTATATTTAGAAAAAGGCTGTTAGCCTCCCTGGACCCTTACACACTGCCGTTACACACACCTGCCCATAAACACACATATACACATACACTGCCTTTACACACACATATACATATACAGTGCCCTTATACAGCTGTCCGTACACACACACATGCTGCCCTTACACACACATATATACATATACACTTCCCTTACACACACCTGCTCATAAACGCAGATATACACATAAACTGCCCTTGCACACACCTGCTCATAAACACACATACACTGCCCTTACACACAGCTTACAAATACCTCTACTGCTCTTACACACACCTGTCCATGCACACACACACAAGTTTATACACTGCCATTATACCCTTTCTCCTCATCTCTTACCTCTTCCACCATCCTTCTTCCTTCATTCTTCATCCTCCATCCTGTGGTGGGAGCGCAAGGGCTGTCACTTCAGACCTCGCTTTACTGCTCCCTGATCCCTTCCCCACATAAAAGTCACTGACTCTAGTCTAAGCCTTATGCCTTCCATAGTATAGCAACAGTTAATAAAGGAATCCACATCAGAAAAAAGCTAATGGTGTGAGAAAAATAGATCCCTAGAACTCTAACCCAAAGATAAATCAATGGCATGAAAAAAATAAATCCCTAACACTCTAACCCGCCGCTCGCTTCATCAGGGCAGGGAATCACTAAGCGGAAAACCTGGCTTTGGCGCCATAAGAGCTACTCTATTGGTCACCGGCTAGTCTAGCATCAACCAATGAAGAGTTTGAGCAGCTGCCCTTTCCCATTCAATCTTTAGTGTGAAATGAATGCAGCTAAGTCAATTGTGTAAATGACAGTTTGAAGGAGTGACTGTATAAGGGTTTTCTGTGTATGATAGATGTATAAGTGATTTGGGGAAAGGCAAAGATAGCACAAGCAGGGTGTATGAGCTTTGGGGACCAAGATGGCACGATCTATACCTGCAGTGCTGTTTCCATGTGTTGTTTATTTGATCTATACCTTCAGTGCTGAGTTTGCATGTGATCCCCAGTTGATCTATACCTGCAAAGCTGGGTTTGTGTGTTAATCTGTTGGATAATACTTGCAATGCTATACACGCAAGTGTTGTTTACATGTGTTGTTTATTTGATCTATACCTGAACTACGGGGAGGAAGGAAAAGAGAGGTGTGGATTAGTGAATGAGAGGACAAAAGGACTCTGGGGAAGATTACGGGAGAGAGGACCTTTCAAAGTCATAGTAGAGTCAGGAGAGAAGACTGCACTGACTCTCACAGTATTCCCCTAATCTGCAGTCAGTTTGGAATTTTTTTTTGTGTGTGGGATTGCATGCTAGGGTGCGTGGAGGGGGTGCAAAGGAAATAATTGCCTAGGGTCCAATTTTTTCAATATTTAGTGGGAAATTGCATTGTTAGCTGTCTTTTTTCCTATATTTAATGTATTTAAGGTACATTATTGTTACTAGTCTTTGCAGTTTTATATTGTTTGCACTTGCACATAAATAATCTCCAATTAAAACTAGATTTATTCCCTTTCTTTTTTGTCAAGGGGGGTGCAAGAGAACTAGTCCGCACAGGGCGCCTGAACACCTGAGGCCGGCCCTGGCTTCCACACTCCTAATGCCTCCCACACTAACACCAGGCATAAACTACTGTGTTATCTTGTGTCAGTTCTTCCGTAAAATCTGACTTTGGCCCCACACAGGGAATGAAGACAGATGATAACAGAGTTTGCATTTTAGCCATGAATCTATCTGCCTCATGCTTTTAAAATACTATCTAGGCAAATGCCTTAGGGATACTTTGGTCATGCACTTTAATATGATACCACATTATGAAATTTCCTTTTTATAGGTAGACATCAACAGAATTGCAGATAAATACTCCTTCCGGTATTGCTCATTACATTACACTTAACTTTCATTAAAATCAATGAAAAGCAAAATTGAGTGCAAGACATAAAACAGAAGTTTTCACGCGCACATTTTTTTTCACCCTAAACGGGGGGAGAGATCAGGTTATATTCCATGTAGCAAGCTTAGCTGCCGGTATTTCATGAGAAAGTCGATACAATCTTAACAGATCAGTCTCGGAGAAATGGTCACATTAATATTGTTGGCAACGATGACACAGAGAGTGATTATCGTGACTTTATGGTCATACCATTGTGTGAGCAGCTCATTGTTTTCAGATATTAGAGTGATAAATGCAGGTTCAAAAATAGCCTTCAGTGGGAGTGCTTTCATATCTGACATTATTAAGAGGGCCTGTCACGTGGGATCTGGGGATAATAGACAGCTGCATAGCCGAGAGTTGGCTGCACTAGGGAAGCAGGCACAAGGGCAGTGTCCAGGAGAGGCAAATGAATTGAGTGTGAACTTTAGCAAAGATCATCTCTTCCACTTTTTTCAACATCACGGCTTCATCGTGACCCATCTGCCATCAGCAAGTTATTCCAACGCAAACTATCTTGTGACACAATTCAACTTCAGATTGTTAGCTTTGCTGGTCTAACGGTATGAACCAAGTAGCTGCCAACGAGATGTACAACTATACCTATGAAGAGTATGAGTATATGAACCAAGAAGATGAATGGGACCGGGACATGCTCTTGGATCCGGCATGGGAAAAGCAACAAAGAAAGGTTGGGCATACCACCTAATTAGAAACCAGTAAGGTCATTTCAGTGGGCAAAGTTGTGTTTATCCCTAGATGAATAATTGGTAACTAATAGATAAAAAGATCTTATTTTGTAACATGGGGTTTACCACTGCCTTCTACTTATACAGAGTATAATAGCAGGCGTAATGATAACTCTTTACAATTTTATTAAATGTATGTTTAATGGAAAACGCAGTAAATGTTACATAAGTCCAGAAAGGTACGGAGTACAGTGAATCCTCAGTTTGTTGCCTTTGGGAAACAATGTAATAGAGAGGCTATGTACACAACTGCAAGATGTATATTTTAAGTTACATAGAACTCAACACAACATATGACACAGTATATATATTCCTGACGGTAATACAGGGCACTGCAAACAGAAACCTACTCAAATGTAGATCATGCTCGGCAGAAATGTACTAATATGTGATACATACGAGAGCTTTAACATCTGGATTTGTATTTATATTCAAAGTTAGCATGTTGGTTCTGTGGGGTAGTTGGGGAAAATATGTCCTATTTTGTCTCTGCCAATAGCACATAACAGTCGGGGTGCAAAATCAGAGACAGATTTAGTTTGGGTAATATGATTCAGATCTACGACTCTCAGGTTTTGGGATTGCGGGCTTCTACCAGGAGCCGTGCTCAGTCTTTTTCTTGCAATACCAAAAGTAACCATTTGGGAGTTTAATGTTGCACTTAAGCCATGACTGGGTTCATTTGGTGATCCTTTTTCCTGTGCAGTTATTTCACAGGACTGGTACTCCTTATTGAGAGTGCCCCACTGGATGTTCATATCACAATCAGGGTTATGTACATGAAGATTCATCAATGAAACTACAGAACATACAAGCATCTTGCATCAGGAAAAATAAGTAATGGATTGGTTACTATCCATGCTGCTAATAATATAGCTATTATTCATAGTATCGGAGGATAAAATGTTGTGAGTACCATCCCCAAGCCTTCTCCAACTCTTCCTCCAAACACTTTAGGGGTCAGAATAATCCCCTCAACAATACAAAAGCAAATCGCACAAGTGTCCCAGCTTTCTCTGGACATTCCATGTACTGGACTATCCTGCTCTCCCACGTAGCAACAGCTATGCTTTTGTGAGCAGAGGGCACCATCGGTCTTCTGATCTCCCCTGACCAGCCAAGGAAGCTGCAAAATCAATGCGGGGCCCAAGTGGCCAACTCATGATGCTCTGAAGCTGAGAGCCGTGAGATGGTCTGGTCATGTCCCCTCTCCATCTGCAGCTATGTGCAACATAGGTGTCCTGATTTGGACAACTGAAATGTTGGGGTACGACAAAGTGAAATCATAATTATATACCCAATTTAAGGAGCTTTCCATAAGATCTAAGTTTCCATAGAAACAGTCTCTCTCACTGGAGTGAATGTTAAATTCACCTAAATATGTTGGAGAAAACATTGCCTTGTGATGGGAATGTAACGCATTTGTTCCAGTAAACATCCTTGATCTTTAGAACTGGAGGCCGCCATTGCAGATGGTCATGTGATATGTTTGGTGAATTTCCCTACTCAAGCACCACACTGAGCCGATTCTTTATGGCAGTGGTAAAGAAGTCCTGCTTGTCTAATGAAACCCTTTCCTGCAGAAACTTTTGGCCACAGTAACAGAGCTAGAACGCATACAAGTACATTATATGAAGTGGTCTGAGAACATATGTAAAAATAGAGCTTATCACAGATTTGATCCTTTTGGACTTGTTCTTGAACATTACCATATGGAGCAAGCCACAGGTTAACAAGTTGGTAAGACTAACCTTTTTATCTGCTTGTCAGCAGGGATTAGCTGTCTGACACGAGCCATTTATATGCTTTGTGCCAGGCTAGCTGTCTGTGGAAACTAAGAGCCATCATTATCTGTTGGTGCAGACATAACAGTCATTTCAGCCTGTGTTTCAGTCATGATCAAGGATGTTAATACTAACAAGGTTACCTCACTATTCTTCAGATCAATAATATAATGCTAGGTCTGATCAATTTTATCTGGCTAATGGGACAATACAACCTCACCAAAAAGGATTCATAATAGAGTACTTTATGAGTACTTTCACATGCACTTGGCTTAGGGAGAAGCTGCAGCTTCCCTTAGATTCCGTGGCCTGACCATTCTGACTCCTATTCAAAAGCTCCTATTGAAATCGATGGAAGCGTTTTCACGCATGCCAACAAAATGGGTCTCATTAGACCTCCACGTGACCAGCACTGGAACTTACTGGTGGTAAGTGTATTACGTGCCAAGAGATGTGTTCAAGTGTGGGGAAATTTGTAAATGAATACCGGGGGGAATCTGCAAAACACCATCTCAATATTTTGTCGTTATGGAACAGACCCTTAAAATTTTATAGCATAATAACTGAAGCCAGTTTCGGTTCACTTCCGGTATTTTATATTCTTTAAGTTTTATAGCACCTAAAGCTACATTTAAAGGTCATGTTTATTAAATGTATCAACATTTTTAAAATGTTATGATGGCTTAAGAAGTAATCTCCCTCTGACCCATTACTCGTTCTCCACCGGTTACTCTTCTATCGCTTTCCCAAATGCTATACATTTCTAAACATGTCATTGGAAGCGATCTATAATTCATGTTTGTGTATCCACACACGGACTGTGTTTTATTTTCTGTATATACAAGTGACAGGGAGCAACGTGCTGGCAGCGCGACAAAAAACATTTACTGCGGTGAACTGGCCAGAGTCTCCTGGCAGCCTCTACACATGTATACCCTATGAGACAATCTCCTGGAAGCGTGGAGACATGAGAGAGCCATTGTTACTATTGTGGGTAGCGGGATCTAGACTACTGCCATTTGGCTGATATGCCAGGTATGAAATCTGTCAACAGACGCGGGTAGCAGATGAAAAAAATCCGCGGGATTACAATAGTTGATACTGCTTATTATAACTGCGGTTTGTTAGGAACTATAGCCTTAGGTAATCCAGCGTTTTTCTTTAGTACACTTTGCTGTAGGAGTATACGTTTTGTTGATATTTAAGGGGAGCGTGACTTTATGGATTTCATTGTTTTTTTTACTAATATATACATCATATTAATCAGATTTCCCTTTTTACTTGCAACATAAAGGTTGGGTAATTGAATATATTTTGCCAGTTTATTCCACATTTAACTGAGAATAAACGTGTTTTCTTTTTTTTGAAAATATTTTTTTTTACTTTTTTTATAGAAAATAATGACTTACCTTAAAAAAACATACTATATATACTAGTATATAAATATATATACTATATATACATTTTTATATATAATATATATATATATTCCTTCACAGGAAAGAATACATTATTTGCTTAACATACACAAGAGTGCAATTATTATATATTGTCTAAGTGGATCAGCACCTTCAATATGTTTTGTAACATAGTAATTTAAATTGAACAAACAGACAAAAGTTCATTAATTTCAACCTTATATGCTTTGGCACTCATCAAAATGCAGATTCCTGCTACAAAAGAGGCCACAATGTATCTGTGAGATGGATAGAGCAACAACTTAACCTGGGTTGTCAGGAGTGGAGGAGAAAAACGCATCCTCTAGTTTGGAAGTTTGGTGATCTCTGCATGACAGGACTTCCAGTATTCAGGCTAAACTGAACCAAGCTTGGGGGTCTGGCTCAGTCTTAGATTGGCTTCTGCCGCTTTTAACTCTTTGTAGCCGGTTTGGTCTTAGATTCATCTGTGTGGCAACTGTGTATTCAAGACTATATTGATAGTGAGCCAGGGGTTCATAAACCAAATATGTGGTGTGAAACGTAATTATACTCGAGATTACATCTTTTGCACAAGCAAGTAAATGGATCCCTTAGCAATATTCTGCACACCCATATCATCCCTGAACAAATCAGTAGCTAATCAGCCTCCACTCATAAAATAATGGAATCATTTAATTAAACATTACAATTTTCTACTGATTTTTTTCTTATCCACCTGTGGACAATAGAGGGTTTCATGTTACACATCTTATGTATCATGGATCTAGCTCTACTTATTAGCTCCAAATCCTTGGTTGGATATACTTCTCAAGGGTCCCTCTGGAGATAAAGTATTTGACATCCAGCACCACTCTACAGAATAAACTTGGGCCATGCTTGCCTGTTTTATTTTTGCCTGTTTTAGTTTTTGTTGTAATAAAACAAGTTCTCACCATAACATAGGTGAAAAAATAGTATCGATAGATGTTTTCTAGACTTTGGAGTGGATTGTAGCCAAAGATTGTAGCTCAACTTTATTTGGGAGAGGTATAATATCCACTTGGACATTACATTCAGGTAGAGACTAATAGCAAGAATCTAAAGAAAAACAAGAAAGTAGGTATAACCTGAGCCATTTCAAGAAAGCCTAGTGATGGCCTTAATTATGGTTGCTGCCCTAGGCTTGAAATAAACTTCCAAACCTCAGCCTAACTTTCTGGTCTATCAATTAAAATCCTTTTTCATTGTAGATGCCGACATCCTTTTTTGACTTGCATACACATGTTGTCCGTTGAAGTAGAATAGTTGTGTATAACACTTTACAAAATATGACGTCGATGTTAGCTTAAAACAAATAATTCAAAATTATCCCATGCCCCTCAATTTATAATACAAATATTAAAAACCTTGAAAATAATATTAGCGTCAACAACGTCCTGGTATCTTTTAAGACATATTTATGTTTCTGCTGTTTGAACGCCAGTGTAAATTCTTAAATATAATATAAAAAAATAATATAAAATCTTGGACTTCCTAATGTGTGTATATATATGTATATACACACTGTATATATATTTTTATTTGTATTCCTCTTAATACAGCAAAACCACTAATAGTTTAACATCAGAAAACAAGAGGTTAGATTTAGCTTACACCTGGATAGGTTTATGTGTGTGAATAGACTGCAGCTTATTTTGTAGGCTTGCTTTGATGAGTAGCCTTGCAAAAGCTGAAATGCCTGGCTTACCGAGTTAGCATTTAAATGTCACAGTGTTGTCCTCATGGTCTATTACTGTTAAGAAGTAGTGCTCCCCTGGTACTCGTAGCTGGCTGCGCTCTTGTAACTAAGTATACGGTACAGTAAATCCTGTTGGAAGGACTGTGGAGTCTTGTAGTTTTAATAGTCTGAGTAATATGCTTCGCTTGGGCTGTACAGTCTATTAATAAATCTTTATGGGTCTTCAGTGTTTATTGTGGAAGTGTTCTACATTTCTACTGGGATGAAAACTAATTGCAATCTAGAACTACCAAACGCAATATAAATTGCTTGTTTTAATAATAAGAATAATAATGATTTGTCCCTATGGTGAAAGCTAGGGGCATGATGAGATCTAAAATATTTGAGTCATTGACGGATTTGGAATCTGTTTTTGTTCACTGTGGCTGATGGGTAACAGTGCCTGAGAAGTGCTTGAGAAGTTGGGTAACAATGCCTAAGAGGTCCATTTCTACCTCTCTAAACAAATACACATGAGATATGGAGGCTCAGGGAAGAGTGAAACAAGAAGAATGGTATAAGAAAGAACAACAACACAGACAGTAACAGGGGGCAGATAGATGACAGAGTGGGGCACCTAACAAGAAAGAGTTGCATCAATGAGACAAGAAGAAGTAGGTAAGGTGCTTTTTTAATAATAATGAAGTCCTGGCCAAGCATACCCTATTGCTCCCCATTCCCTCACTTAACCCAGTCGCACCTGACACAGTATAATAGAGGTAAAAATTCCTCTAAGTTGTGTGTACCACTAGATGCTGGGCTTCGGTCATATACCAGCTCTCTTAGATGTCAGGTAATGCTGCAAGTTCTGAAGCCAGTACAGAAGTACAAGAGGTAGTAGTGTGGGGACAATGATCACAAATGACTTCAGATGGTAAAATAGACCTGCATAGTTTAATTCTTGAGTAAAAGGGAAGCCAAAGTCAGAACCAAGAGCAAAGCAGTACCTAATGACGAGACACAATTGAGACAAGTAAAACAAGCCAAGGTCCAGTAGCCATAATCATCAAGAATAAGCTAGAGGGAAGTGGTGGCCTCAATATCAGTACAAGCAGGAACCAGCACTGAAGTCTAATAGCAGCCTAAAACCACCTCTGGCATCTGTTGAGGGGGCACAGTGGAAACCTAAGGTAATCCTGGGTCTAGGACAACATGCTTGTTTAAGTCAAGTAGGAGACACTAGTGGCATGATATTGTGATGAGAACTTCAGATTACAGCCGTGTCTATACATAGGATGGGTTACCCATGCTCCCCATGCTATGATAAATTAAATAAAAAGATAACTAGGTGTGACATGAATTGGAAATTGAAGGGACATGTGCAAAATAGATAGAGTAGTAGAGGTATAGGTAATATACCTGCCACATATAACAAGAAATATATACAGCTTCTTCTCCTGGGGTTTGCAGTAAGTAAGGAACAGAGGTCAGCAGGAATTTTCCAGTCTACTGAACATGTTCTCATGTTTTCATTAAAATCTTCCAGTGAAAATAAAATTGAAAAATCCTTTTCCTGCAAGTGTCATTTTTCAACATTTGATGTCTTTTGCATGATTCCACACCTGTAGGAAATTTATTAACTGAAATGTATATTTTGCATTTTGAGAATTTTCAGGAAGTATATGTAATATTTTACTGATACTATACGATGCTTTTCCCGTAAGAAAGGCACATTTAAATGTTGATTCCACAGATCTTCATTCATCTTCAATGAATTCATCTTCATTCATTGAATGAAGATGAGGCGTTTGAAGGTAACTCCCCTACAAGTAAAGATATCAAGTCAGCTACACATATGGCTGCGGTTTTGCTTTGTATAAATGTGTGAAATTATTACTTAAATTGGGTTTTGCTAACATTCAACATGTTGATATTTGTTCAGACATTTACGGCATGGTGCAATTCACATTTGCGGAAAGCCAGCACACAGATTGAGAACATTGAGGAAGATTTCAGAAATGGACTTAAACTTATGCTTCTCCTTGAAGTCATTTCAGGTTTGTTTGCAAATTATTGTGATTTCTTAATATTGTACCAATAAAAAACACTTATATTTCATATCTTGATTTGTTCAGTTAAACTTAGTGTCCGTAAGTGGTACCCGCACTATGGGATCTACAGCATGTGCAGGTCATGCTTCCAAATGTCCTTTACGAGAGATTGTCTCTCTTTGGGACCCAAAGCCTTCTGCCCCTCTTTACTCTCTTGATGCCCCATTTTGTAGGATCTCATAGTATGTGGTAGGTATGAGTGTATCTTGATCTTCTACAGTCTTAGCGTTCACAGTAATTGATACATAAACAAAATCAACTATCCTGATAAATTATACTGGGTACACAATAATACACAAAGTCTGCTTCATTAGGGTTGCATATAACCAAAAGTGCCTTTGCCATGCATAGTCAATTTCTCTTAAATTCATTTTTCTTTCGTAGCAGGGCTCAGCATTCAACATGCACGGTCTAAAATGCCATCATTCTGAAGGGGATGGTGGCTTATGGTGTCCACACCAAAATAGTGTTCAGTGCTTAAAGAGCCTGAAAATATTTAGTAAATATTTAGTAAAAGAATACGCTTGTATGGTGTTAAATTGTGAATACAAATCCAATGATATCTTAGCAGCAGGTTCCAAGGTAAGTTGGCAATTTTCTATTAATTATTCTTAAATTGAACACCAAGGTACTTTGAATGTATTTAGGTAGTAGTGTATCCATTTTTTTAATCAATTAGATTTAATAAATTAGATTTATTTTAACTAAATACATAATCATAACACTGTATCTAACAATTATTTTAAAACACCAGCAACAATGTACTTTTACTGTTTCTTCCACCGCCATAGGAGAGAGGCTTCCAAAACCTGATAGGGGAAAGATGCGTTTCCATAAGATTGCCAACGTCAACAAAGCTTTGGACTACATTGCCAGTAAAGGAGTAAAACTGGTATCCATTGGAGCAGAAGGTACATATAGACAAATGGCATCCATGCAAAGAAAACATAAGAGTAATATTTGCATTATTCCCTGTTAAATTACCCTAAACTCTTCTTTTATTGTGGACGCGAGAAGCTATTATGTTCATCTGTGGCTGCTCTTAGCCTACTTTTTAATGAACAATTCCCTGTCAAAAGAATTGTCATTTTTATTATTATTATTAGTGCTTTTTACTTAATAATAACACATGATGCATCCTTATATTTTAAGGGGAACATGTAATTTATTTTAAGCAAATGAATACATTTAAGGTTTGCAGAGTGATAGTTAGTCTTTATGGGTTTTGTCTATGTATTTTAATATGATTTAATAAAATGTGATATTTTATGGGTGCTGGGTGCTGTTTTGTCACAACTGAGAAATCTCACGTA
>VKOC01005141.1:0-30285 GCA_009364415.1 Spea multiplicata | reverse complement strand
GTGTGCCCAGTCCCTCAGTCTATCTAGATCCCTCTGCAGCACTGTAATATCCTGCTCGCACTGTATTACTTACCATTGAAAGGGTTAACATAGCCAGATGTGTTTTACAGCCAACAACTTGCCCTCTTAAGCCACTAAGACTGACCAACACCTTTTACATACCAGAGCCCTGTCATAAATTCATTTAGGTTCAGCCTAAGTGACCATTAGTGGTACCTCCCCTATGATATGGAATTTAGGGTGATGGCTTTCTGTGCTAGGTTTGAGTCATCTTGAGGCAGTGGCGACTCTAGAAACAATATATAGGGGGCACACAAGATACCACAGTCAAACTGGGGGGGCAGTCATAATTTCCACCATTAAATCATACCACTGAGAAAATATATATATATTGCCAAAAGTAATGTGCTATGGAATGATACTTTTGTTATTGGACTAACATAATACTTGATCATTCAACATGGGAAGTCTGAAGCCACAATTTAGTACGACTAATCCTTGAAATAAATATTATAGTGTAAATAACACAATACCTTAACTTTTCCACTAAATGATTTCAGGGCCTTGAATGTTTTGTCCCCTGAAGTCACTACAACTTCAGGAGGACATTTTATCTCTGGATATGTCTAAATTAAATAATTCCAACTGCCAGGAAACGGATAACCACACACACACCAACACGGGCTCTGTCACACTGACACACAAACACACACACCAGGGCAGTCGCTGACAAACCAATACCCAAACACACACACAGGACAGGCACACACAGGACAGGCTCTGCCACACCGACACCCAAACACACACAGGTCAGGCTCTACCACACCAACACCTATACGCACACATACCCCAGGACAGGCTCTGGTACGCTGATAACCAAAAGCACACAAACAGCAGGACACAATCTATGTCACTGACATCTACATCAGGATGGATTTTTCACACTGCATTGTTGTTTATACCCCCTTAGTGTTTTTGACCCTTGTGTATTGATGCCCCAGCCAGCATCCTTTTAGTATAGATTAATGTGGTGCCCCTACACCCTTGTATAATCGCCTCCAGTCACCACTATTTGTATTAATGCCCCCAGCAAGCAGGTATAGATCAACACATTAACACACAAACCCAGCTTTGCATGCATAGATCAATTGAAATTCACTTGTGATCTCAGCACTGAAGGTATATATCAAATCAACAGAATCAGACATACAAATCCTGTATTTGCAGGTATACAATAACAATATATAAAACGTAGCATTGCAGGTATAGATCAAATAAATACATGGAAACAGCATTGATGGTATTACCGTATTTGCTCGATTATAAGACGACCCTGATTATAAAACGACACCCCGAAATCTGAATATTAATTTAGGAAAAAAAGAAAAAGCCTGAATATAAGACGACCCTATAGGAAAAAAGTTTCCTATAGTAAATGTAAATTCATGTAAACTATTTTTTTTTAATAAAAGCTATGATTGAGAAAAATATTTTGTTTTTAATTCCTTTTATTTTCCCAGGCTTGTCACTCTGCCCCATAAATGCTTAAACCTCTATATGCCACTGGGCCCCATGATATGCCTTTTAACCCTTTAAATGCCACTGGGCCCAATAATATGCCTTTTAACCCTCTATGTGCCACTCTGCCTCCAGACATGCTTTATACCCCTATATGCCACTCTGGCATTTAGGGGGTTAAAAGGCATATTATTGGGCAGAGTGGCATATAGGGAGGTATTAGGCATTTCAGGAGGCAGAGTGGCGTATAGAGGGTTAAAAGGCATTTCTGGAGGCAGAGTGGCATTAAGGGGGTTAAAAGTCATTTCATAGAGCACTCTGCCTACAGAAATTCCTTATGCCCCCCCATTTACCCCCCCTCAAAAAAAACTTACCGGTGCTTCTGACTCCCGGTGTTTTGTCCAGGCAGCGTGTAGACGTCTACGCGATTCGCGTAGGCAACTTCCGCTGCTGCCCGAAGGAGGTGCAGTTAGCAGTGGGGGTTGTCTGAGTCCGTCGCGCAGACCTTCCCCAGGTGTCAGTGAGAATTCCCTGGTGAGGGGAACTCGGATCACTGACACCCGGGGCTACACACTGGGGACTCAGAAGCAGCGGTAAGTAGGGGGGGGGCAGGAGGATCCAGGTCCCCTGCAGCGCTGCGGGGGATCTGGATCTTAGTCTCATAGTCAGACCTATTTGAGGTCTGATTATAAGATGACTCCGATTATAAGACGAAGGGTATTTTTCAGAGCATTTGCAAATACGGTATATATATATGTACCACTATAAATATGCTAAAATATGACATATATATAGCACTTTGTTTATTATTTTGCTTGTTTGACTCCTAATTTTCAGATTTTGGATTAATAGAAGCCAAGATCGAGCAGGCACATAACAACCAAATGGTAAATCTTGTATGTAAATTTTAAAACATTATTTGTATTTTACTTTTTCTTTTTCATTTTAGTTTCACACTTATCCCAATCTTGCCTGCATAGTTTTTTCCTCTGTTCTGTATCATTTTCCCTGGCTATAATACGATAGGCACATTACTGACAAGGGAAATGATGACTTTGACACTGTAGATTGAGCACTATGTCACATATTTCATACATTGATCCCTGCTGCCTGTCCATGTGAATCCAAATTAAATAAGTATAACTTGGACAACGCTGAATATACGGTCAGTCCTTTGCCGTTGTTAGACATAGGTAAGCCCAATTATTTAAAAAAAATCTATTCTAATGGTTACAAGTCTAACTACTACAAATAGTAGAAGTCTTCTGGGCACCATGAGTCACCATGTATATAAGCAATATCACCACAGTTGTGAGCTTGCTTATTCAAGGGCTTTTTTTTAGGATCATGCCAGCATGGGATCATAGGTGGAGATACCACAAAAGCAGATTAAACAGGGTCTAAAGAGATAATATTCTGTTACCACAAAGAATATTTTTTCAAGCAAATTTGTAATCACATTTTTACATTTATGAATTCATGAATACCGTAGAATCTTGGGTATAATACCCACAATGTACTGCCATCTGAAGTATTACGCCTGAGTACTTGGGGAGCAGGAGACCAGACTTGTTACCAGCTGTTGGACCACAAGCGAAGGGCCTTCTCCTGAGCCTACATAGGCAAGAAAGCTGAGAGAGGTCCTAAATGTAGACAGGTTATATATATATTATTATATATATATATATATATATATATATATATATATATAATGTGTGTATGAGTGAGTATATGTAAATGTGTGTATGTAAAGCTATATTTTATGGTATATTTCCACCTTTGTGGTATATTTCAATCTTTATGGTAATTATAATAATTTTATCACTTAGATTATCATTTAGGGCCCTAAAATATTAGAGCCACTTCTGCATTGGATGGATCATACCAGTACTCAAATAATAAATAATATTTTCAAATAATAGTGTTACGTACAATTCTTTATATTGTTTTCACTGTACATCAAGTCTTGTACCCACTGAGAACCAGTGTTCTTGCATGCTGAAGATTATGCTAGCTCTTAATAGGTGAAATAACCATTAGCATTACATGGTAATTAAGTAATATGGTATTTAACTCCAAATCAGGCCTACAAAGCATGCTGTTTTTGCCTAGACATAAATAACCTCTTAGCTAGGTTGTTGGACTAATAGCTGTTTTCACAGAAGCAAAACTGTTCTTACTAAAATGCAACATGTGCTTCAAACAAGCATTGTTTAGCGGTATGTTTTTTATTTTTGTTGGAAGGCATATAAATTTCATGACATATGGAATTCAGCTCTAAAGGAAATTTTAGATCTGGGATTTAGATGGTATTATTTGCCCACCTTATTACAGGAACTACAGCAATTTGCTTTTAACTGATTATCCCATTGAACAAACAAGATCCTTTTAAAAACTGCCCAGGGGCTTGTTTATGCAACACTGAAATTTGAAATCCTGCTGTTTCATTGCAAATGCAATCACGGCAAAACTTTCCCCCCCTCTAAGCAGTAAATATATTATTGCCAGGATTAAAGTCGAAAGTAAATGTGTTTAAAATAAAATAAAAAAAGCATTCACTGAAATTACCCTCAGTACTAGTGTATGTTGGCTGATTGAAATGAATATAAAGATGGAAAAAATGACATAGCATAAGTATTTCCTCTTATGTATAGGCTTTACAAAACTTTAGGCCTCCTGTATGTACTGGTGGAGGCATGTGAGATGATGTCTCTATTTGGAAATGTAATGCTTCTTCCTTTGCTGTTTGTTGGAAGAGAATACATTTGTTTATTCTTTATTGCTCTTTTACTGTGTTTTACCACAGAAGTATTGAACTGCAACTAATTCTTTTTTTTTTACGCATTTCTGCCTTTTTCCAAAGCTGACCCAAGGAACTCTGCAGCCATCGGCAATGCGGCTACATTGACCCATAGTTGGTATTAGACTTGTGCGTTTGGATTCATGCAAACTTGTTTTTTAACAAAAATTGCCTGTTTCTTGCATTCATGGGAATTCCTTGATAAAGAGGGCGATCCCCGACGAAACTGATGAAAACAAATAGCAAAAGTGCAGAAATTTGCTGAGGATTCATCAGTTTGTTGCCCCGTATAGCTATCATTACAGACTGTCTTGTGTTTTAGCGCAAACAAATTACTGGTGTGGGGTGGATTGGAGAAGCTGTAGTGCACTTCAGTAGTGTATGTATATGATTTATATATACCACTTACAGGGACTGGATCAGACATGTTTTCCCACTTTATTTTAGGGCAAAACCTCTAGATTTTTGTTGACACGGAAAAAAATCTACATAAAATTAGGCATTTGACTGTGCTTTCCCACAGTGTGTTGTAGTTGTTACGTGTTTCAGTTGTTTGTTAAATACTGGTCTTTTCCTGAGTAGAGTTTAGTTGATTAAACCCTTCAGTCCCCTATGGATGTACCTCAAAATGCATTCAGTAAGACCCTTTAGGACGTACAGGTATGTCCTGACTTTCTTGCAGAGGCAAGGACACATCCCTGCTGCTACACGGAAGATCAGGCTGTCGTTTGAATAGATTGTGAGCTTGTTTGAGCAGGGCCCTCCTTGCCTGTTGTTTTTGTAAGTCAAATTGTTATGTTATATAGTACTTGTAATGTCCTGTGTACCTATTGTACAGTGTTTACGGAATATGATGGCACTTTTTAACATAAGAAATAATAATAATAGGGAAATTCTGTCATGCTCCAAGCATGTGCCAGTATCTGCCTGCCCATGCCCAGTGCCCTACTACTACTACTACTGCTGCTCCTCCTTCACTGTCTTTACTCTGGGGGAGTTTTTTTTTTAAATTAAAAAATAAAATCAAATATTGGGGAAATTCAGTCCTGCTTCAAGGGGCTGCATGTGTCCATCATCTGCAAGTGACTGCCAGGCCAAATTCCCTGCTCCTTTTGCTACTCTTGCTACTCTTTCACCTTCCTTACTCTTATTTTTAATAATAAGGGGTTCAGACTTGTGCCTGTCCTGTCTGCTCATGCACCTCAATGCCCTTCCTTACTCTGGGTAATCAATTCTAATATGAGGTGCTCAGTCTTGTGGTTGGATGTGTCTGTCTGACAGGGCCTGACCTGTGCCTTGCTCTGTGCCTCAATGCCCTTCCTTACTCTGCCTGGCCTTTTCTAATTTTAGGGTCAATTCACCTTCCTTACTCTGCCTGGCCTTTTCTAATTTTAGGGTCAATTCACCTTCCTTACTCTGTAGGAACTATTTTGGATAGATTGAACCCCATAGCATTCTGGGTGCAGTACAAAACTGAGCGTGGATCTCTTCCTTAACCTTGAGATGGTGCTCTTTTAGGTAAAAGGTGAGTTTAGAAGGTGAATCAAAAAATGCCTAGTTGCTATGCTGTTAAATAGCAGTAAAAAGTTGAGAAGGCACAATTATTTGTGACTACAGATGAGTGCAAGACCTTTATGTTGTTTATGTATATTCAAAGGAAGGTCTTGTTGCCAGTGTGGTAACTCATGGATCAGTATTGGGATTCATACTTTTGAATATTTTTTATCACAAAGGGTCTCAAAGGTAAGGTATATTTTTTTGTGAATGACACAAAGGTCTGCAACAGGGTCGACATTCATGGTGAAACAAGCCAAATTGCAAATGTTTTAAGAAAATACGTAGACAGGTTAAGAGTGTGAGAGCTAAATGTGGATAAATGTAAAATAATGCATTTTGGATGTAAAAAATCTAATTCAAAATATAGCACTGGATGCACTGTTCTGTCAGCGACAACAGAAGAGAGGGACTTGGGAGCAATTATTTGTGAGGACTTAAAGGTAAGCCACCAATTCAATAAAGCATCAGAAAAAGGAAGCTGGGTTGTATAGCTTGAAGCAGGACAGGGCTGGAGATGATGGGGTGGTCCTGGTATTTTAAGGCCAGCAGACACTTGATGTAGGTAGGGCCAGATCTTCTTGGTACCTCCCCGCAAAGGTTGGGACCACTGAAATACTTGGTTAGAGAAGGGGGGCACTCAAAAGAGCTACCTAACTTCCCTCCTCACCAGAAAAACTGGACCTTTTTAGGGGACCTGGCTCCACCATGGCTTTCCAGTGTTCAAAATACATGTCCTGCGAGTCCAACCCTGGCTAGAGGCATCAATAGCAGAAAGAGAGAAGTCATTCTGCCACTTTACAGACCTCAACTAGATTATTGTGTATAGTTAAGGAGACCACATCTCCAGAAGAGAGTACAGAGGAGGGCTACTAAAATACTTTGGAGGATAAAAATTATCAGAAGACATAGAAAGACTTAGAGGGATTAAACAATGTACAGGAAAGGGGTTTATTTCAAAGGTGGAGAAATGGTACAACAAGAGGTCATAATCTAAAACTAGAGGGTTAGAGGGTTAGATGTAATGTATAGAAATTTTACTTTAGTGAGAGGGTGCTGAATAAGCAGAACAACCTCTCATCAGAAGTGGTAAAGACAAATGTAGCAATAAAATTTTTATCATGTATAGTATAGTATAGGCATGAAGCTATCCTCAATGTGTCATAAATTGTATGTTTCTATGACTTTAAATTGTACACATTTCAAATACAAACTCGTATGTTCTCACCTGAAATTCATAATATTATAATAATAATATCCCCTTGCACATTATATATACAGTGTAGATATATATATAATATATATATATATATATATATATACTATTATAAGTAAAACAAAGACACCATAATCTATGTATAAGTGTATGTGATCATGCGTGTCTATATATAAGTATATGTGATCATTCATGTCTATGTATAAGTGTATGAAAGCATGAAGTGTATGCAGTGGTGTAACTACAGTGGTGTAACTCACAGTCCTTTACTAGTAAAAGGCTTTTATTCAATCTGCTGATACACACAATAACCCAGACAGAATATGCTTCTGTACTTCAAGTTTATGTAGACCCTAAAGGTCAGCTAAACGTATTTCCCATATGAAACACCCACTTACATGCTTACATTGTGTCACATCACTGGATGAATGTCTCCTTGCTACAAGTATGGTAATGAGATATGTTTCAAATATGATTGGAGATTTATTAGCATAACAAAATAGACACTTTATAGGGAGTGTTACTGTAACCTCCTATACAAAAAAGTGTAGGAACAGGATTTAATTGCAAATACCAGGCAAAAGATGGCCAGTGCAGCTGTGTTAAGATGTATACACTTTTGAAACTAAACACATGCAAGATAAGAGCTGTAATTAATACAAATTTAGTATGATTTAACATGAAATACCTGTTTAAACATGGTACACAGTTGTGAAGACAACACATTTTATATATATATATATATATATTCATACATCTATAAAAATGTTGTGTACAAAATAAGCCACTTTGGTACTGTATGTACCAACAAGACTTTTTTCAGATTTCCCTGTACAATTATATTTGTATTTTATTACTATTATCTGTTAAGAAATATGTCTTAATATTAACTTTCCAACTCTTCTCTAATTATATCTTATTGTTCACAATTATATAACCATAATAATAAACAAAATAATGCAAAATTCTAAACACTAGAAAGCTGGAATGTGTGGTCACAATGCTCACAATTTTTACACATAAAGTTAATATAAATCTTAATGTAGGAGTCAAATATCAAATAGAAACCCCCAACATACTGTATTTTATTTTCATAAACTACCACATTTTTACAATTTAATTTCAATCAGTACTAATAACTTGATTTTTTAAATGCAGGATATCCATGGAACACACCCATGTGAAGAGATTTTTATTAAACCATTAGAACATTTAGAAACATTTTTTCCTTGGGAAACCAGCAGGCCTATCATGCAAAAGCCACCCAAAACTAACAAAACCAATGAATCACACTTGACTCGGCAACAAATCGGCTTTCATGCATGATCAGCAGGGATCCTAGCATGAACGCAGAGTTTTATAGTCATGGAGGTAATCAAGGTTAAAATTAGGATAAAGCAAGTGGAACATTTTGCTCCTACATAAGTTATATGTTCTATTAGCGATGTCTGTTTCACAAAGCTAACATTATACAAGCACCTAGTCATCCTACTATTTTTTCCAGCCCTCTTCTGATCTTCTGCAGCCGCACCCAACCATGCCTACCACGTCTGCTTAAAGCACATGAACTAAACTTGTATTAGCATTTATTACCTCATATCGCTTTCCAAGCCACCCATATATTACTGAAATTTTCGTGATATTTTGAGTCATTATACTGGTTTATTCCAAAAGTTCCTGCAAACGAGAGCTTACACACAAGAAGCTGAAAATTCTCAGAGGTGCCTAACCTCCTTAAACCCCAAACTTCTAATTTGAGCTCATGTCATTCAGTTGTGTTCCTTGACTTGTCAGGTGAATGGTTAACAGAATTGTGCAGAATTGTTGTTATCGTAATTAGAAATCAGAATTTTAAATTCCTAAACATAACTCTGGGTAATACAGTAAAGCTCTAGATTAAAATATATTTTCATGGTAGATCATAGGAGAAATAACACAGAGATACATTTCCACTGTATTGCTTCAATCAGTGATTCCCAGGGATTCAACAAAATGTAATACATGTTTTTGTCAAAAGGGAAGAGGATATTGTGTGTGTATGCAAAACATGTATTAGATTCTGCTAAATCCCTAAAGTTGTATTATTGGTTAGAAAGCAATAAAGTGGAAATATATAGGTTATTTACCTTACAGTATATGTTATAATAAATGTTATATATTGTTATATCCTTTGTAGTAAAAATGTGCATGTGCTGTTCTTGATTATAAACCTCACTACTCAAATGTAAAAGCTTGGCCCTAATGCCCAAAGCCTTTAAAGACTGTGTGACCCCAAATAGATTTCTGCTTTTTAGAAAATGTCTTCCTGCAAAGATTTCTGTGCTAATCTAGCTTGCATTTCTCCATTTTTTCCACATACGTTTTATATACTCCCATATTGAAAAATAATCTCTGGGGCCACTTCCAGCTAACTTTCTGCTCTTTACCTACCTATCAGCATTCAAAAAAAACGCAAACCATATCCTGAAAAGAATAGTGCCACTTATTCCTGAATCAACTTCACCTGTGTACCTGACATTCATCTTTCCTCATTGTCACCAATCTAACTTTGAACCTCGATTACGTCTTTCATACCTTGTAGTTCCCCTGAACTCCACTCCCTAAGTGGAGATCTTAAGATTGAGAGCATGGCCCCCCTGGCTTCAGCCTCGCTTTGTTCAGTTGATTTTAGTGCGTCATATTTCATTCTATGTACATTATTGGAACTTTACAAATAAATGATTATACTAATAAATATATTAATAATGAAAGGTTATATTAAATTAACCTGTTGTCTTATATTTTGTCTAAACCTGGGCAGTTTTTCAAACTCCTTGGTATATGTGTTGAGCTGCAAGGAGATCTTATTTAAACAATTTAAGCAATCATCGGTTGTAGATCTGCATCTGCTTTTAAATTGCCCAATAAACCATGGAATGTAATTTGTAGAAATCAAAAATATTTTCATACCAGCCATGCTTAGGAGCACAGTTTCCACCTTTTTGATAGATAACTTAAAATACATACTATATATATATATAAAGGTATATGCTAATTTAGAAAGCAGATAAAATGTGTAAATGACAAATATATAGCCAAGTATCATTAAAACAAATTAATAGTTGTATTCAATACTTCAAACCCCATTATCTCAACATATTTTTATGTGCACAATACATTTTCATGTTTAGTACATTGAAATAACAGTATTAGCACACGATAGCAAATAGAAATCTCAGGAATCTATATTTCTTTATCAGTAAAAAAATATAATCAGAACATAACTGAATTATAGCCCAAAGAACGGTAATAAATACATCTAAAGCATTAAGATTCTGTTCCATGAAAGAAAGAAAAAAAAAAAGGAAAAGCAGCAGCGATGAGTCAGGCTAGTGAGACAAGACTGCAGCTCTTGCTTTGATTAGTATTCATGAAGCATTCCACTCCAGAGAGGATTAATAGACTCTGATGCCTAATATCCTGGAGAACAATTAATTTGCCCACAGTTTTGTCATGGTTGAAAGTCAAATGCTGGAACAGATCGATGCGCTGAGCTGCACGTTGAAACAGTACAACCTTCTGCTAGAGCTGAATTTTAATTTCTACAACATCATTTCTCTGCCATCACTGGCACCCGCTGCTTTCTAATAGATCTAAAAACCCTTTTATATCTGATGTTAGATTTTTATTACCGAATTCCGTTTCTTTTTTTCTTTTTTTATTCAAATGACCAAATGTTACTTTGTATAAGCATCCCGCGTTGTTATCTGCATTACACGATGCATTTTATTTTAATTTAAATGTGCTGTGCATCAAAGGTGTTAACAGGAACAGAATATAAGGGATTTGGTTTGTATTCTTATTTGACCAATTAATTGTTGGGTGATATTTTGCACAGAGTTCGGAATGAGTAAAAGCTAAGAGCCTGCTGGTTTAAATTGCTTTAAGATTTTGATACTAGGTACTTCTTAATCAACACTAATAATTTGTGTTAACTTAAATGTCATTGATTCTATGGTTTATGACGTAGAAAATCAAAGCACATAGCAATGAGTAGTATGATTTTATGAACACAAAATGAATTAAACTGAAATGGGCAAATTAGTTGTTAGAAAAAAGGATTAAAGTTTATTAAAAGCAGAAAATGTTATATAGGATAATTTCTTTTTGACCAGTGATCAGTTTGATTTAACCAAGCACTACTTCATCATTGACTTCCTTTAATGCTCAGGTTTACTTCAATGTCGGATTTCCATGTGGTTAGCGTTAACAAACTCTATTGGTTTTTCATTCCAAATGGTGAATACACAAGACAGAGCTGGGAAACGTGTTCAATGCTATGGATACGTTATTTCATTTGGTATATTTATGTCACTTTGTTCTACACTAGGCACACTATCATTTGCATAGAGGGCCCTCAAGAGTGGCTTTTATTATTCCTATGTTCACGCTACATAACTCTGAACATTTTTGTAAAGCTTTCCCCCACTTACCACCTTGAACCTATAAATTCTTATTTTTATGACAGGTACATCACTAGTCTTTGCACCCATAAACATATAGAAGTTAAGTCCAGCTTCATGATTGTACAGCCTGTGAAATTTATGAATAATAAAATATGGACATTTGAAAATTAGGTTCATGTTAGAAATTAAACACTGAAAAAAAAACGCTTTCTTGATCTTATTAAATTAATTTAACAAAGCACGCCATTACCCCTTGAAAGATAATTAATAGCAACGTTAACAACAATGAGGGTTAAATGATGGACTGTAATGGTAAATTTAGCTGCACTGATCAGAAGCATTTCCACTATCAAGAGCCATCATTGGACATTATGTGATTTATATGTGTTCCAAGTTCAACAATCCAATATATGACTGTATATGTATTTATTTATCTATCCCTGGAGCTTGATTCTAATTTCACGAATAAAAATATTTAAACAGTACCAAAATATACAGTCCTCCTGTTTTACTGTAAAAGCTTACCAATGGGGTAGTTGTCCACAGGGGTTAGTATTGTGTTTTATCCTTGGTCTTGGAGCTTTGGTGTTTGATCAAATAGCAAATTAGAGTTCAAACATGTTCATGGTTTACCCAGAGTAACATTAATGTTTAGTTAAGAAATGTTTCCAAATGTATTTGTGTCTTACGTGTCCTATCAATGCTGTCAGAACCATTGACAGAGAAAAGGGCATACAGGGCTCTTATTCAGCCTTGGCGGTATTACTCCCCTACTCCGGGTTCCTATGCCCCTTTACAGTCACTATTGTACTGTGTGTTTCATATAGGGTTATATAAGTAATTATAAGAACTATTGAGTCTCTTTCAAATATATTTTAGCACAAAAAAGAATATGAGAACTAATACATAGAATAATATGTGTACAGAATATCTAAGTATAGCTTAGATATAGTTTAGCTCACGTTTTACCTCATTTTATTTCAGATTTAATAGAGAAACATTAATAACATACGAATGTTACAGGATGTATTTAATGCAATAGGTCATCAACATAAAGTGGGACACATTTCAATTATGAGTGACCATTTTAATATTTGGGAAATACAAAACATTACACAGAGAGCAAGAACCAAAAACACTTTGAGGGCTCAAGACTATGTTTTCGTATTTTAAAACAGAGTAGCTTTACTACTCTTGGTATCTTGTAATACACATCTGTGTTTCAGCTTTAGAAATTCATATATTAGATCAAGCAATTTAGTAAAGAACATTTCCGAAGACCGAATATGATGAAGACATGTTCTTTATTGTTCAAAGATTTTATTGCAATAAGTTTATTGCATTATAATCTTTGTACATGTACAGCATTGAATTTAAAAAAAACGTCACATTTAATTTCTCTGGAGCAAAAACGACTGAGATTACAATCCGGTACTAAACTCATGGAAGGAATACTTGTAATTTCCTAATGAATTTGAATTCTTGGTTGCACATATTTCATTGAGTATTATCTACAAAAGATTAGGATTGAATATTTTTTATCGATTTTACAATTTTAGGAAAAACTAATGAATATATGTTAATTTACCACTGCACACACCTTTGTGGACAGGCAGGGGTTAGCAGGTTTGAGGATACAGGGATGACACTTTTACTCAATGGGTAAAATCATGTCTATAGTTTATTAACCGAGTCAAAGTACATGCATAATAAACAACCGAAAGAATAATGAAATAGGTTATGCTTATGTCCCTGATTAGACTGGGAGACCCTCAAATCTATACACTGCTTTAATGTGGGACCTGCTGCAAGGCTCAAGGCCAGGCACCATACACTGATCTGTGGCAGAGTCTCATAATTGCTGGAAAAGTCCCACTTTTTATATCTTTTAACAAAGAGTCCATATACTTATCTATCAACATACTCATAAATCTATTAATTAGCTAAAAAATGAAATCCTCTTAACTGTTCTCCATATCTTGTCAACAATCTAACATTCTGAGTTCATGGACATTGTAAGCCATGTTTAACTGCACTAGAACATTCTACATGATATCATTCTACATGGCATTACTGGTTTGAAGCTCCCGTTATATTTTCATACAAAGAATAACTGAAAAACATCATATTAGCCCTTTCTTCAACAAGCATCCATTACACTAACATGCTTTCATCACACGATTTACCCTTTCACATCACGATTCTCTTCCAAGCACGTCAGTAGAGCTCAGATATTCAATGATTGTTGAAATACTGAAAATGTTTAAAGGAAATTTAAAGAAATTAGTTGTTGCCTAAAATAGTACCACAAATTGACCACACTGAATATCAAAAAAGCTTAATCATTGGTCATAGCCAAACTATATGAAAAAGGTACCTGAGAAAGCATTATAAATAGAACTGAGATCTTATGGGTTTCTATACCAGGGATTCTGTAAGGAATGTATAGGACACATCTTGCAATAAAGATATTGTGTTAAACTGTTATAAGTGTGATACCCAGATCTCTCTCCCAGTGTTGTGTAATAAGAAACTGGACTATACAGATGAAACAAGATATAACTGCACATAACTGAAACCAAATAGATATGTGTGTTCTCATCCAGGATTATATGGTCTAAAGTGGTGAGCAGTCAGGGCAGGTCTCCTGCTCTTCTATGGGTCAATATGAAATGGGAGTGCTCATGGTAATTTTATCAGCGGGAGCTCCTGCCTCCTAATATAGAAATTAAAGAGTTCAGCCTCCAGACATCATCAGCCCTGAGGTTGCTTTCTGGAAACAAATTATAGAGGTGGGAGGATTAAAGGTTTACCAATAATCCCATGCAAATCAAAGTGAAAACAGTAAACTTTAACTTCTCAATGCACTTGTCCAAAACCCTCAAAGTGGCTGTAATAGTCTGTAATCCTTGGGGTCTTGTCCTTTGTTTGCATGGATGCCACAATGTCCACCCTCCCCAAACATGTAAAATGTGGAAGATCCAATGAATGTAAGCCTCACTCAGTATTAGCCAGGAGAGGTATATAGAGCATGTCACGGTCTCAATAAAAGTGGAGCATGAAACATTTTTCCAAGGAGCATGAAATATTTAATATCTCTGATTTTGCAGCATTAACCTTGAAGTTATACACCTTTGCATATAGGTCAAACTCACTAAATATTCCTGGAAGGGAGACATGTGGCTTAGTAATGTAAAATTAAAGCTCATCAGCAAATGCCGCCACCTTCTGGGAATACCCATGCACAAAGACTCCCTCCACATCAGGGTTCCTTCTAATGGACTCTAAAAAGACTCCTCCATAACAACAAACAAGGTGAGCGGGGGCAATTAGCTATTACTTTCACTCTTGTAGGTAGAATCAAATACAAACATACTAGCATATAACTGCCCAGACCCAGCTTGCCCAACACCTGAGGCATTCTAAGGAGGTTCCAACTTCGGATCCAGTGTCATAGTAATATGCCCTACCAGGAATAGCCCCCCTCTAAAAATGAGAAAGGGGCCTGTGCTGAAATTAGAAATGCTGTGCCTTTGGATTTAACCTATTTATTACTAAAAAGGCCAGTAGGTGAAATTCTTACTGTAGAGAGAGTTGAAGCCCTTGGTTTTCAGCCATTTTGGAGTTGGAGGCATTTAAGGAAAAGAAAAAATCAGGCTTCCTATATTTAATGCAGAAAATAACAATCAATTCAGTGAACTGCTATATGTGAAAAAAAGAGAGAACTGTATAAATGGCATTAATAAAGACAGCAAGAACTGATGTCTGCGTAGGAGAGCAAAAGGTAGCTTTTCTGTCAAAAGGGAGCTTTTAGTAGCACTGGAAATGGAATTTCATTTTTTAACAGAAATATTAAATGCATGCATACTTGAAAAAAATAGGTGACGTCCTATAGAGAACACATGATTCTTATTCACTGTTCATTACTCAAAAAATAAAATAAAATATGAAATATGATGAATTCATATAGCTCGCAAGAGCAGAACCATCTCCTTCTTTTGTCTTAATGAATGTAAATTTTTTGTCTGTATATTGTCAGCTTTAATGCCATTGTTACATATTCTCACTGCCATCTATTGTAATATTGCTATGGAATCTGCTAGTGCTATATAAATGTTATGTAATTAAAAAAAATGTTAAATTCTCCTGTTAGCTGCTGGTTTTCTGCGTAAACCTTGCATCAGAATGGATACTGCAGTATTTTTGAATGGCAACAGCTACACAACATTGTTGTTACTTGGACTATATTTGTTTTAAATTTAAACACCAACTAGTGTGTATAAGAATGCAAGGTGAGATTTTTAAAAAAAAATCTATTGAATATAAATGAAGTCTTTTCCTAAAAACAAAATTTGTAATGGTAATCTATATTGTATATGTGAATTGCGCATCATGACGAGTATGTTGAATATGCAGGCTAACTACACTGGACAGTTACATAAGGTGTAATATAGATGCCTATTAAATATTACTTGTTTTACTATTTCAAGTGGATATAGGTTGTGTTTGGGATGTTTGATTATTATTAAACTATTCCTGGTTGTTCCCTGTGTGTTCTAATGTAAGTGATACAGAAAAAATGCTATTGAAAATAACACGTTTGTTACTTACACTGCCAAGGCAAGGCAGGTATGTGGTAATAGAGAGTGCATCAAAGGAAGTCGGTCTGTATGTAAGAGCGGATAGTTTGTCAATAGGACATTTGTATGATTCCAGCTGTGGTGTCTTAAACTCCATCCTGGAAGCTGGAGAACAGATAGCTTGTTAGGGGCATTTTAGCAGGATATGTTGGTGTACCACAAAGGACATGGTTATTCTGTTAGCACCCGAGAAGGCCTGTTGGGAATGATTTTTCCATATCCTGTTAAAAATGTCTGCTTTCAATTGTGATTGTTGCATTGACTATTTTTTATGTGCTTAAAGGACTAACTGTTCTACCGAAAAAACTGTTTGCTTCTGTGTTGTTTCTATCTGCTTTCCAAACCAATGTGTCCAAGTCTTATACCTTGCCAACCTTATCCTACACTCAGAACTACTAACTCATATATCTCAACCATTATTATCGAGATATTAGATATTATTTAATGAAAATCATTGAAAAAATTGAAACACATTTAATTCAATGTACTTTTGCTTTTATCTTTATTATTTGTATTTTTATTGATAAACACTTACCTTCTCACATTCACCTGTGACATATTAACATTTCCTCATCTTACTTTCATTATCAAATAGGTGTAATAAGTATAATTATTTACTATTTTCATTGAAACAAAAAAAAACACATGATCATTTAAAAAGTATCTCACAAATTAACCTATTACCTGATTCCCAAAAATCAGGATTATTTACAAAGCAAATTAACCCAAGAAAAAAATTGTTGTTTAAAGAAACTCTCACTAGTTCTATTACTCACTTCATGACAAATTGTTATAGGAGCTTGGAGGAAATGAAGCAAGTCAGCATACTTTATAGTTGAGACAGTGAATTGCAATCCACTGAGACCTCTAGTGCTTGGACCACCATGGATGCCCTTTAGAGAAAATAATGAACTGGACAGTGTCCTAAACCATACTACAGGTAAAGGTTATTTACAACTGGGTAATCATCATATATCAGTCTATTCTTATTTCTCACTGGAGGACCAAAGCAAAGAATGAAGATCAATGTTAGAAAGAAGACATGAAGTGATTTATGGTTGCCCATACAATATATTGTCCTGTCAACCTGAGAGTTGTGGATATGAATAAAGATGTTTCTTTGCCACCAAAGCCAACAGGTGTCTAGAAGGCAGGATACACACAACAAGACACGTTAAGTTAGTATAAACCATATTCTCTACTACACAGCTGAGATTTGTTTATGGGTTCAGAACTATATTGGATTATATAACAAATAGATTAAATTGGTGTCACAAGTATATAATTCAAATGCAATATAGATTACAAGTTTCTGAATTATATCAGTTGGTTATCCTGGTACATGGACACATACAAGACCACATACACATGAGGAACTTTTGTAACATAATGTCAATTTGCCATGATGCTGGCTACATGGATTTTGAAACTTGAGTGCAAATTTAAGAACATTTAACATTCTACCAACTTCCCAATGTCTCTTGTTGTTTGTAATGTATTCTTTATCTCAATGTGTTTTTTTTGTGTTTATGTATTTGTAGTTAGGAGGATTAAGAAGAATAGAAGAACAAATGAAACAAATGCTAAAAAAAGAGATAAAACTCCAGAGATTATAGTGTTGAAAAGAATTATCCAGTAATATTAACGATATTCTAAGAAATTATTATTATCTTTACTTTTCATGTTGCCAACAATGTATACAGTACTTCTTACATTTAATTTACATTTCTTGCATTTAATGACAAAACTAGAGTTGACAGACTAAGACAAGCCAATAAGTTGAGTATAAAGAGCTCTGCTTGCAAGCATACAAACATACATTATCCCCCAACCATTTGTGCCTGTCTCCTTTTTCGAAGCTTCACGTCTTGTCTCTGCTCTTTTGTGAAAGAACTCCAAGGGGCCAGATTAATACAAACAGATTCACAGAGCAAGTGAAGTGCAGTAATGCCAATGTCCCAGCTAAAATACTCCAAAGCATCATTATGATTCAAGTAATTTGCAACAAGTAGTTAAAGGTCTTTCATCTGTATTCATTGCATAGAATTAGAAGTCCAACTCTTTTCAAACCTTTTGTTTGGAGACCTTGGTATTTTGATACATATATGATTATATCAACAGGATGCAATCTTTAAATAGATATTTTATTAGTTAATAGTACTTTAATTATATGTGATATATCAAAAAAAGGAAATTTCTTTTAAGGGCTGCTCATAAGTTCATTGGAGGTTATCTTGGTGCAAAATGGTGGAGTTTCTGGGCACACCTCTGATCATCTGACTGAGAGGATGTTACCGGAAGCAACTCCATTTTTGCAGAGTCTCATGGGAGGTTATCTTTTGGAAAAATGGAGGAGCTTCTGGGCACCTCTATCTTCCAATCAGGGGGGAGGTTGTCACCGGAAGCCCCATTATTTTTGCAGAAGTGCACCTGGAGGTTGTGTCCTCAGAGATGTGGACGTAAAATAAAAATGAAAGACAGAAGAACATGAAAAAGATGCTAGAGAAGAAGCAGATCTCCGGGATGTGGAAGTGGTCTACAGAGAAGGTAGGGAGACATTCAGAGAGCAAGAGAGAAAGTGTGAATGAAATTGTGAGAGAACATGAATGAGAGTGTGAGAGAGTGAATGAGTCCATGAAATTCAAACAGAAATTCAGAGCCTCTTGCTTTGTTTTCATTCTTTGGGGGGTCTTGCAGGAAGAGGTGGCAAGAAGTGGTGTAACTGTCTTTTGAACATATTTCCCTATAGCATGAATACTAGGACTGTCTTTCTTGGTTTTTTCAATTATGTTAAACATTTTAGCAATGTGATAATATGATACATGGGCACGTCTACTTTCTCATGACCGGGCCTTCGGAAGTGTTTTCTCAAAGGGTTGGAGCCTCTACACACACACACACTCTTTCAAAGAAGACAGAAAAAGGCAAGAGAAGGAGTGAAGCCACATGAAAAGAGACAGGGACATGGAAGTACCCGAAGAGAAAGTAGGGAGACATTATGAGAGATTACGTGAGAGTGTGAGATATTGTAAGAGTGAGCATGAGTGACAGAATATGAGAGACCATGTGGACAGTATGAATCAGAGTGAGTGAAATTGAATGAGAGAGCATGGAAGTTTGAGGGAGCATGTGTAAGAGTGTGAGAAAGCATATGTGATAGTGTTAGATGTGTGTGAAAAAGAGAGTGTGAAGAAGAGAGTGTAAGAACATGAAGAAGAGTCAGTGAGAGTGTGAGTGAGAATGTGAGAGACGGTGAAAGTGTGAGAGAGCATGATTGAGGGTGTGAGAGAGTGTGATGAAGTCAGTGAGAGAGCATGAATAGGAGTATGAGAAAGTGAGAGAATGTGAGAGAGCATGAATAAGAGTGAGAATGTGAGAATGAAAATTTAAGAGCATGTGATTGAGAGTGTGAGAGCATGAATAAGGATGAGCATGAGAGAGTGAGAAAGTGAGCATACCACCATCAATTCTTGGCTCAGTAGGAGTTATGCTGTACCACTGTCTGTGTCTAGATTACTAATGATGTGAGTTATGGTGTACCACTGTCATTGTCTGGCTCAATATATAATAATGGGAATTGATACAACCATCAGTGTTTGGATCACTATTATGGGATTTATGCTGTATAACATATGTCAGATTTCACTTTGTGATCTTGCTCACTATGAGCTGCACTGTATCATATCTATGTCTGGCTAACTGTATGTTGATGAGGGCTATGCTACAACACCTGCACATGTATAATGGGGATTATAGTACACAACCCATAGAATGCCAAAGGTTACTTTACTGTGTAATTGTCTCTAATATCCCATTAAGATCATGCAAAACACTTGCTCAGGCCCCCCCAGCACAAAATGTGAATAAATCACTGGGTTTGTGGAATTTATTTTACTATTATTTTTTAGTTCTCTGCAGCTGTAATATTTACTTGTTACTAATTTATCTACTCTCCTCAAAATAACCTCTTTAAAGGAGCTAAAATTTACCTACTTGATATAGATGCTGCGCAGAAAATGTATATACCGCATACCAAGAATGAATGGTAGTGTTGGTGGGAACCTGGTTAAAAAATCTGTGCCACAATAATTAGGCAGGGCTATACTATGTTAATTATGTGGATTGGACAGAGTGGGTAGACCTTTGAGGACAGTGGGTGTGCTACGAAGTGTGCTGGGTTTTTTTCAAATGTTGGAAACTCTGAATGTTTAATTATCTAGCATATGTGATTCCCCTTGAAATACATTACTAAAAAAAAAAAAACAAACAAACAATGAGATACCATTATCAAGGGATGCACAAGAAGTGACAGATTGGGAGGATTTGCTAGATTGTAGGGCAATAAACATGTATAAGAGCTGAAGAATTTTAAAATACCTGACAACCATGACAGAAAACACAATAATGAATGATGTATTTGTGCATGAAAAACACAAACAATAAAGTAGACACAAACTGATTTGTGATATAAAACAAGTCAAAATAAATTAAGGTAACTGTAATTGTGTTTGTTTTTATGTTTATTTTTGCAGCATGTAGAAAAATTAAAGAATTGGCGGAGCAGTGGTAGAAACTGTCAAAACATAACTATAAATTTGTATACACTTTTGAATACCCCTGCATCCTTTCCCCATATTGTCACATAGAAAGAACAGCTGAGTTTCTCCAATTATTTGCTTCATGATATTTGCATCATGCTCTCACTCTCATTGAAATGGCATTTCAGGAAATACATATATGTTTTGGTGTAATGGGTGGAAACTGTCAGTTTCTGTTTCCATACTTTTAACCCCCCTGTCACAAAATTCAACTCTTTTCTTCATCAGAGTACCCATTTCTAGCAGGTACCTGACCATGTTAACTGCCAGCGGCTCAAACCACCTCGGCTGTATTACCACTCTGTTTGCCCAGTTACCTTTATTGCATCTCCAGTGGATGTGACAGCTCGCACATCACAAAAGGGGGTGTTGGTTAAACGGAGAGGCGGATTCAAAAGCCAACACTGAGCTTTGCTCGTTTCTCACTTGTTCTGATTACTTTAGAGCTTCTGAGCTGTGCTATCTAGTGTTCTCTGCTGTTTTCCCTTCTGTTGCTGACTCCGGATTGTCTGACCTTCCTGCTGCTTCTCTGGTATCCTGACCAGGCTTTGAACTTCGGCCTTGCTGTCTTCTGATATCCTGACCATGGCTTTGGGCTTTGACTTGCTGCTTGCTGATCCTGATCCTGGCTCCTCTACTCGCTAACGTGTCTACCGTAACCCTTGGCCTCCATTCTGACCACTCCTTATCTGTGTTCAGACTAGTGGCTAGTAGTTGTTCCTGTTACCTGCGCACCCAGACCAAGGCTGTAGTACTCCATCCTGCATCCTGGACTCCTCGCCATTATCTACCCTTACACCTCCAGTACAAAATGTTAGCGATAATGCAATGACGAAAAAAGATGTTTGGTGTCACCACGTACTGCTAGCAAACTGTGGTACACCTAGGTTTGTGCCTTGATGGTGTAGTTGTTTTGGGTAATTTCAGTTCTTCTATGACATATTAAGTTAAATAAGTCAGTGTCCTAAAAATCTAAACATGGTGTAAACAATAACTGTTTTGGAATTGTGTATAACTGTAGTAATACATGAACACAGTTTTGCCCCCCCCCCTTTCAGCAGAAAACAAACAAAATATACATACACATTCTCCTTTCACGCATATAAACTCACTTGCTCTCTCATTCATTTACATGTCAGGTGGCTACTGCTTCTTTTGTGGCCAGATTATTCAATAATGTAGATTCCTAGTGTGCCTAAAGTATAATAAAGCACTGATGAAGAGGACTTTGAACCAAAGCAGTTCTGGTATAAAGCAACAATAGTGCACTCATCATTACTGGCAGCTATAGCTTTATAGTTATATTAGTGGAAATGTTCTTACTTTACTTATAGGCAAATTTAACCTTGTGTACAAAAAAGAATAATACTTAATACACAAATTCATTGGCAATAAATATTTTCTACTTGGTTGCCAAGTTCACTCTTGCCAGAAAATATTCATGTTGAGATAATTTGCTAGTATAACTCACATTCACTGCTGTAATAATAATGCATATTTACACTCTATTGGGCCAGACATGTAGATGCATGAACAATTGTTTAATTTTTTTTATATCTGTTCTTTCTAAAATGTGAACTAGGTTGATCATAGCTGTATGACTGAAGATAATAAACAAGGTTATTTCTCAAATAGAAACAGATCTGCCAGTTATACAATACATATATAGTACTCAAATCTGTTATATAGTACTCAAATCATCTTCCCAAATAGCATACAATAGTTCTTACTATAAGGATTAGTCTATAATGTTATATGTGATGATTTTTGAGATTAGGTGTTTGTTTTGAAATTATTGTTCCCTAAAACAATTATTTATTCTTTACTTTCTTATTTGCTAGAATACATGAACCCTGTGGCAGCAGATGTAATTATTTGTAGAGGAACAGTAGATAAAACTAATAGCCAGCATAAAAGGTTACATTTGAAACATTTTAAAGAAAGCGGGATTAACTTGATTTTATTTTTCTCTTTCTAGCCCCAGGAACGTTGCAGCCAACTGCATTTACCTAAGGACTTGGTCTTCAGTCTTGACTGATCTCCGTATCGTGGACCTATTATGTGATTACCTACTTCCTACTTTAATCTTCCCCCGCAGTTAAACTATACAAAAAATTGCACCTGGAATAGGATAATCTTAGACATTTCAGACTGAATTTTAGCCTTACTTATAGTCCAACTTTACCTTCTACTTCTATTTCTTACGTAAAAGCATCATTTCTGTCCCCCATATGCCTTAACTGTACCCATTCAATACCTAGTTTTACCATTTTCCCTGAAATAATGTTCTACCCCTTAGTCTTCCATCAGGGGACTGCTGCACCTAGATCAGAATATTGCTGCTGGCTCTTTCATTGAAGGAAATTGAAGACATATAATGTGATTGATATAATCCAAATTTAAATTATTGTGGAGTTAGGAATGGTGGATGCATTTAGACAACAAACCATCAATTTTATTTAAGAGACAGAATTTTATTTATTGCTTGGATTAACTGAGTTTTAATGCAAACTATTTGATAAAGAGTAACTATTATTGCATGTAACGGTTGATTGTTTCCCATGTAAGGATTTATTGAACAGTAACATTTACTTATATATGTACTTTGGGACATCTGAACATGAACAAATGCATAAGTTAGCGAGAAAAGAAGACAATTATGAATGGATACGTTCAGTATATATATATATATATATGTATATTATTAGGGTACTTGTAGAATGTTCCTGTAAATCACTTCTAATGTAGAATATACTTTGTAGTTTGCAAATGTCAAAGTGAATATTTTATGGGGGAAAAAAGATCGGAGTGGAAATGCTGTGTTAGATGGCTGTCAGTTTCACACATGCCTACTTAAACAGCTAAAAATAGGAAAGAAATGTGTTGGAGCAGAGTCTGTGAACAGTACTTGAAGCACAAGGCAGTAGAATCCCAGGACAGACCAAAATCTGACATGCACTTTGCAGGTGGTGTCAGCTGATAGGCTTATCTCTACCTTCCAAATATGTCAAAAAAAGAGAAAGAACATTCCTGAATTATTCTGACAATGAATAGAAAAGTAGCAGATTTCATGAACTGTTAATGTAAATAAACATGGGAATATTTAATGTTGCGAATTCTGACATTTGTTAATTGCCATGCAAATAACATTTATATGGCTTTTACTATATATTGTTTTATAAGAAACATTTTAATTCCATCTGTATTCATGTTTAAAAAAGAGAGTTGAAACAAATAGAACATTTAAGTCCCACTTTATAGAAACATTCACTAACATGAACACAGACACATACCCAGACACACATGCTTACATACCCAGACAGAGACACATGTTCACACACTAACATACCCAGATACACACGTACTAACGGAACCAAGAAAACACATGTTCATACAATAACATACTCAGACACACATGATAACATACACAGACATACACACACATAACCAGACAAAGACACATGTTCACACACTAACATACCCAAACACACACTAACACACCCAGACACACAACCAATGCTAGACACAAACTGATACAGATTTGCTTTCCCTGTAAATGTTTCCAACCTTTGATGTAGCTTGCCTGGCAAAAGTCCTAAGAAATGGAAGCTAGCGCTCTTAGAGGCTGACAGAACCAAATCTTTCATTATATGCTTTCAAAAATGCATTTCTCAAAGCTTAATCACCCAAATTCTTATTAAAAAACCATATACTACTGATTTGGCAGCTATGGCTAATGTGGAAATTAGGATATGGAGGTTTAGTCCATTGTGGAGATCGGACTCTGTTTGATGATGTTGCTTATGATCCATCTATCCCACTCCCTCCCACAAGTATAAACGTTTCTTCTAAACACACATTTTCATGATTTAGTGATGGCATTTGATTTGCTTGATATCTTTTAAATATTCAGCATGGTTGTTAGAAGTGCTATATGTGTTATCCGGGAACTTGTAACAATTATACCAGAATCAATTGTATATTATCTAACAAATGTATTTTATAGGATTCCAGACCATGCTCCAATCACAGACACTTTTTAGTCGCAGTTTCCTGTAAGAGGGAAGGCAGATGGAGGTTTAATGAGGTCTATTTCAAAGAATCCTGACATTTCCAACTCAATTAAAGTCCGATTTAAGGATTATTTTAAAAAAATATTTTCCCCATTATATTCAAGTCCCTGTAGTTGGTGTGCCCACAAGTAGACACTTTAATCCTACATTGGGCTCATTTAAAATGAGTCAGAAAAGACAGGCATCCTGCTTTATTTACTCATCTTAAGAATCTAGGAAAGAGCCATAAAATATCATAGACAGCAGAGATACCTAAGCAGAAGGCAGCATCGGGGCAATAACTTAAAATATATATTCCAGGAATGTGCTCATGCTATAGAAATACATTGAAATTGAGACAATATGGCACATCAGCTCTCTTGTGAGGATATATGCAACTTCATCAACCAACTATGTCTCGAACAATTAACAATTAAAAAGATTAATTGGCCAAAACAAAGTAAGCAGTTAAGAAAACCATATAAATTTCATGGACATAAATTGTGATACCCCACTTAGTAAACATATTTAACTGTATTTTCACACCAGTGGGGGGTAAAGCCAACTGGTTATGTTACTGTTTCTGTGTGTGTCTGGGCGTGTCGGCTTTTGTGTGTGTGTGTGTGGTAGGGTATGTTCGTGTGTATGTTAGTATGTGTGTGAGTTAGTATGAATGTCTGTGTACATGTGAGTTAGTCAAGCAATACAAAATAAACACCATTGCACGTGAAATATGTAGTAAACAATACTTCCCAAATACTGTACAGCTGCTGCTCAAAAAAAACACTGCCCAAAAAACACTTCCTCAAATGTTCAACAATTCAAAAAAAAAATCAAGTGCATTTTCTTTATTGCGATTAGCACTACTTGAAGATATTGCACTATTTCGGTTTTATGTTCATTTTTGAAGAAATAAAAAGATCATCAACTTTAACCCTTGAGGAGCTTTTCGTATTCACTTTTGTTTGTGCATCCATTTTGAAAATAACCCTTGAGGAGCTTTTCGTATTCACTTTTGTTGGTGCATCCATTTTTGAAATTTCTATATAAATATATATTATTTATTGTATTACACTATTGTGTGTTATTTTTCCCTTTCATGTACAAGCGCCCCAATATCATTGGTTTTTACATGTAAGTTAGTCTCAGTGTTACTGTGTGTGCTATAGTTATTGTCTGTGTGCGTGTGTGGTAATGTGTCAAGTTGTGTTGTTAGTGTCAGTAGTTGTGTTAGTGTCTGGATGTGTGAGTTACTGTGAGCACTTGGCTGCGTTAGTGTGAGTGTCTGGGTGTGCTTGTGTTAGTGTTAAATGCCTAGTTGTGTTTGTGTGTGTCTGGATGTGTGTGTATAATGATGCTAGTGTCTGGACGTGTGTGTTAATGTGAGTGTCGGAGGAAGTTAGAGTGGGGTGCTGGCTATTAGCACCCCATAATCTCCTGGTTTGCCGATCTAGCTCCAGATTGGGTCCTGTAGCCTGCGGTTATGCCTGGTACATAAAAACGCAAGGTACAGGTGTGCATATCCAGCAGTGGGCCATACTTAGGACATCAGGCAGCCACTGGCCCCAAATTACCAGAGCTGCTTTGGCATCCTAACCCAGCCCTGGTGCCATGGACAGCAGGTAATAATGTAAAAACATGACAAATAATTTGCTAATTTAGACCAAGATAGCTACTGCTACAAAACATAAAAAGCAGCGTAGACCATTGATTTCCCTACTGGATTGTTGTCATTATGGTTCATAACCTCTTTTGTATGTAAATCTTCAATAATACTCTTATGCAAGAAAGTATACTCCTGTTCTTGAAATACTGGCACTTTCTGCGTGTATTTACGAATCTATTTAAGAACTGCAATAATAGTCTATATATTTACATTTATATGTGCTGATTGGATGTCCAACAGATGTAAATTGCATCCCAAAATCTCAATGAAGCATCCACCTGCATACAGACCAGAATGTTTCCATGTACGAAGGAGAAACTATACCTCCAAAGTACCCTTTTCATGAAGGACATTCCCCCTTTGAGTCCAAAATTCCCTGAACCCTCTTTTCTCCCCTGATGTCACTCTTCTCTATGAGCTCAGAAAACTTGGCAGATTTGAGCATATCACCGTGTTTTTTTTAACATGAACTAAAAATCTACTAAAATCAATAAAAATATTAGTGTACCGTATTTTCCCAGATTGTAAGAACAAGGAAAGGCGCTAGGGACACAACATATCTAAAGTAACTGCTTTGTTTCTCATCATTTATAAACACGCTGCCAGTTCCAGAAATAGAATGGATATATTTCTCCTTCTTCATTTGAAAATGTCCAAATTCATAGCATTTTAATGTTTCATGCTTAGATTGAAAACCTTGGCCTCCTAGCTAAATATATAAATATAGGAATTGTACTATTGTGAGTTGAAAAAGATAGCGTTTAAGGAGAAAGAGTAAAATGAAAGCAGCTCTGCCTTTGTTATCACAACTCTACACTGTTAAATGTCCCAAGCTATCTTGTTTTAAGTAAAACAAGTCTTTAGAAACAGAGGTGACCCCAGAAGTGATAAGTGAGGAGGTTCACCTGAAATTCTGTTATCAGCTATTCGTGCCTGGTTCTGCTTCAGATTTCTCATTTCGATGTGACGGCAAGTTGGAAATTGGATAGATACTGAGTTACATTCAAAGAAGACTTTTTTTTCTGTTCAAGGACAACCCAAATGCTTTATCTTCTGAGGTCGTAGAATCACGCAAAGACAGAAATTCAAAATTCCTCGCAGTGCTAAGTAAACACAAATATCATTTATTGTAACAATGGTCCCCTGTTTATATGAGACACGTGATAAAATGCATTGGTGTATGCTACATATACAAAGAATATATTATTTAATCAATTGATTATTTTAAATTTTGAGGTAGCTTTTAGTGACATAGCTCCAGAAATGTACTCTTTCTTATATAACTTAAAAATGCATTTAACAGCCCTAATGTTTACAGAGATTTGCATATTTTAACTTACAGATTTTGCTATGCATTACAAATTCACAATCCTGTTGACCTTGCATAATGCATAGGTAATGTGAGGAGAGTTCTCGATGTATGTATACATTATGCAAGGTGAGCTAAACTGGATTTGCTATAACACAGAATAAGGTTGTTGAATGAACCTACCCTAAATGTATATGGCAAAGTCAATACTTAAATATTAGGTTATAGTGAGCCCTGCTTGCAAGCTTACACTCCAAACAGGAACTGGTGGAAGTATACAAAGGGTGGTCGAGAAAGCCAATTCCCAAAGGGAAGACACTGTACTGTTAATAACATTGAGCTGGAGTAAGTAATAGGGGGTTAAAGAAATATGCTGCACCTTGGTACGGTTATGTAAGTGTGAAAGAGTAAATGATAAGGAAAGATGAGATTTAACAGTGCACAGCGCAGCGCAGAAGTATATATAACAATGATATGAATAAATAGGGATAGATGTTTTTGGAGTTCTTTGAATGTTATGACCAGTTTATTAACTTCAATCTTAAAAGAATGCTACTGTCATATTATTATTATTATGCAAGTACACTCTATGATGTTTACATTTTGTTGCTTTTTCACCCTTACTTGCTCTTACTTTTTCATGCTCACTCACTCTTTTACTCATATTTTCACACACGCTTCCACTCTCTCTCTCTCTCTCTCTCTCCCTCTTTATGTCTCACTACCTTCTCCATTAACCGCTGTTGCATCCCTGTCTCTGTTCCTGCAGCTTTGCTTCTTATCTTACCTTCATGTTTTTATGTTTTCTTTCTTCTTTTTTGTCCACTTCTCCCCGTGTCTCCTTTGGTTGTTCACTTTTTCGTGAACCAAGCCGTAGTTTCTGGGTACACTTTTTCCCCCGAATGGAGGTACGGGAAATGTTTCTTTTTTTCTGTAAATCTGTCTTCATTATTCTGTTCTTTTGAAGTACAAAAAGATATAGCCGTGGGGTCAGCTTCTCCCCGTTCCTCCAATCACGGGGAAAGAGTGTGCCCGGGGCTTCGCCCTATTGCAGAAGTGCCCTGGGAGGCCTGGTTCACAGAGAAACTGACAAAGAAAGTAGACAAAAGATCAATAAAAGGCTAGAAAAGAAGTGGAGCTGTGGGGAAAGAAGACAGAAATGCAGAAGCAGTCGGCAGAGAAGGTCGAGAGATTCAGCCGACACAGACTTCACCCAACACACTGCACTCCCCGCCCGCTGCACCCCTGCTATTCAAAGTGCCCGGGTACGAGGCACCCCGTGCACTGGGCTAGGTGCTGCAGATTTATACTTTAAATTTGTTGTCAACAAAATGATCTTTAAAATTCTATATACATTATAATCAAACAGACCTCACTTAAATTGAAATTGTAGAAACAAATCATCGCAGGTACAAACTGTCCTTCTAATATTTCAGCTTAATGTTGCACATTCTTCTCCAACCAATGGAAGGAGATACCTTGCCCTGAGGTTTAAAATATTGATATTACATTAGCTTAATTTCTTGTGTATTAAGTAAGCTAGCTGAATCCATGATGTGTACCATAGGTTCTTGAACAATGAAACTGAGCTGTACTCGGTTTCTTGGTTCCTCAATTTCACAGCAGAAGTGGTAAGGGAATTTAACCTTCATGACATTCCATACCGTCATGAAGAAATGTGCCTTAAAATCTATCCTCTCAAACTGTCACTCACCCTCCCCCTATAAGTATGATTTGATTGCTATTCTGATATTGTATGTATTTTACCTTTAAAACTCCTTCTAGTTTTACACAAGCACCCCGCTTTTACAATGGAAGTGATGCTCCATCCACAAGGAATGACTGCTGCTGATTGGTCATAGACTGATCAGCAGCCTCAGTAAAGTTAAAAAGGCAGCATTCATTGCATGGAGCAGGCACTATGGCTGCCTATTACCATGCAATAAAAAGTAATATAACAATATAACAATAATATAAAAATTAAAATAAATGTTTAAAAGTGTGCCAACTCTGGCACACTTGAAAAACTGTCTGATCTCTGCTGTCATCCAGGGTATCAGACATTATGTGTAACGGCCCCGTACGGAACATGTCCCCCGAGTACCCGCCACTAGCGGGTACTCGATACTTACCTCCCCGGTCCTCCTACACCCACGATCCCCCGGATACAGCGGAACGATGCGGCACCGATGCCTCACGGTACCGGTGCTCGGCGGTTCGTAACAACGAACCGCCACAGAGAGAAGGACGTGCGTGGTGCTGCACGCCACGCCCCCCTTCCTCTCTCATACCCCTGTGGAGACGCCGGGATGTCCATTGGACATCGGCAAGACAGGAGGCGGGGTCTGGGGAAGCGGCACATTTAAAAGCCGAGCACTGACACTCATTCAGTGCTCGGTTGTTTTAACGATTGAGCTCCCTGTGTTACCTTTTCCTTGCTGATTACTCTATACTTGATACCTGTTGCGGAACCTTGCCTGATACCTG
>VKOC01005139.1:0-31325 GCA_009364415.1 Spea multiplicata | reverse complement strand
CCTAGTGTACACACACCTGCCCATTAACACACATATACACATACACTGCCATTACACACGTATGCACATACACACACCAGCTTAGAAACACACAAATACACTTATCGTAAAGAAGGCCTGAGATGTGGAATGGAACTGTGTGGAGTCTGGCTACATGTGTATTATTGTCCTGCAAAGCTGAAAAGAAAATTACAAAGGAAACCGTGCTGCAGCTCTGAAGATGCTCACCAAACACACACCATATTTACAGTATAGTATAAATAATATATATATTAATATATATATATATACAAACACTCCCCTTACACCCCTTTTCTCCCCATCTGTTACCTTTGCCATCACAACATTAGGGAGAGCGAGGTCTGTCATTTCAGATCTCCGCTTTAGTGCTCCCTCATCACTATGTGCCTGCTATTGATGCTGAGCGCGGGGATGACGTCATATCCTGGTGCTCGGCATCATTTGCCGGCGCATAGTGATTAGGGAGCACGGAAGCCGAGGACTGAAGTGACAGACCTCACTCTCCCTAATGTTGGGCCAGTTAGAGGAGAAAAGTGATCTCCCCAACCAGCCCTGCAGCAACCAGGCTGCAGCTGCTGATCTGGGTGCTGTGCCACCGAAGAAGACATAGTAGAGAGAACTGGGCCAGAGTGACTGAACTTTTAATATGTTGCATCACTAAAATGTACTAAAGTATAACATACATATAGGTGTTATTTGTTTATATTCACATCTATCACATTAATACAGATTGGACCCCAAAATCTTTTTGCATAGGATCCCTGAAAAACTTGAGCGGTCCCAGCTTTAAATTTTCTGGATAATGCATCAGCATTACTTATCCAGAGACCTCTCTTGTGAATTATTTGTTGCAGACCACTGCTCTTAATATTTTTTTTTTTAATTTCCTTTTGCATTTGGAAAGTCCCTGCAGGTAAATCGTATACAGTGGCCAGCATTAAACCAGACGCAGTAGCTCATGGGAAGGCAGATGAAATCATAATGAAGGTACTACCTATAATATATTATTATCTTTTATTTCTATAATGTCAACATATTCTGCTTCCCTTATATATATCAGAAGTCATTTCAGGCATATATTGCCATTTGAAGAAATCTGTGAGTAAAATGTATGCTATGCCCAATGTTAGTGACATTCCAGCCAACCTTTGAACTTTAATCCATGTGATAGCTGAGTGTCACTTATTTTTAGGGATTCATGAGTGTCTCCTCTATGCATTTTCTCTCTTTCTCTGTGCCCAGTTAAATACATTGCATCAGATACATTTGCCTCAGTAGTAGATATAAATGCAGAAAGCATATTACTACGGATTATTTTTAGGTATTTATTGTATGGGACATTGGACTGTCACTTTAATAAGTGTCATACATCCCATACATCTTTGCAAGTGTAAGTGCCAGTATATAGATAAATGTGATTCCATTAGTATTGTGTGTGTAACGTTTATTATCTTATGGCACCTTAATATATACAGATTTATTACAGAAAGTGTTTTTTTTTCCAGATACAAGAAGCTGGGTTTGAGATATTGGCTAATGAAGAGCGGGCAATGACAGAATCTGAAGCCAGAGACTTTTACCACCACAGAGCAGGAGAAGTGATTACACGTTCCAGCAAACAAACCAAATTAGTATATTGCACAGAATTGTTAATTATGACTTCCTTTCTGATTGTAATGCCCTGCTGTTAACATTGTATTACCATTGTATTTAAATGTGTATTTTACCTATGTGTTAGTATGTTAGATTAGGTCTATTGGGTGTACAGGAGCAGGCTGATGAGCCTTGCTAGGTGGCAGTAAGTTTAAACCATCAATGGCGAACCTATGGCACACATTCCACAATGGGCATGCAAAGCTGCAGACTTCCTGCTCTCTTCCAGAGGCGGAATGGACATCCCGCCGCTGGAGGAGCAGGGCCGGTTGGGGAGATCATGGATCTCCCTAAAGCCGACTGTAATGATACTGATGTGAGCAGGATCAGCTAGGTCTTCTGCCAGATGTAACCACTGGTTACCCAGGTGGTTGAGCCCCTCGGCTTTGATTGACAATTTAGCAGAGCTGAGAGGCTGGGACAGAATGTAGAAGTGTAGTCAGGCAAGCCAAGGTCAGTAGGTAGATGAAGGTAGCATAGTCAGGCGGTCCAGGATCGATAACAGGAAAGTAGAAATCAGTAGCAGGCTTGATATAATGCAGGCCGGAACCACAAACATTTTGCAATGGTATAGTGACAGGAAGCTGCTTTTATAGCTAGAGAGTCAGACACCTGACCAGACACAACTGAGGAGAGTTGGCAATTATAACAAGATTTGTAGATTGATGGTTACCAGAACTGAGAGGCTAAGCTGTGAAGGGCTGGCAAACCAGAACATGGAACTCAGTGTTCATGTCCTGGTGAGGTCAGCTCCTGACAACGGCCCAATATAAAGGGAGTGTCGTGTCCTGGTCATCAGCATTAGAGCCGCATGAGATGTGAGAGATTTATAGGAGAGATAATGAAAAGAGGAGGAGAGAGAACGGGCAAAGTTAGGGAGAAAAAGGAGTGAAATTGTAGGAGTGATAAAGTGAAACAGGAGTGGTGAAGAAAAAGAGAATGCTCACCATTTCTTTAACTCATATCTGAAGGAAGAAAAGGGCAGTGCAAACAGCAGCACATATGTTCCGTCTGAGAAGCCAACAAACACATTGTACGCATCCTGTTTAAATATATTTATATACATTTAGATTAAACAGTATGGGTGTAATATGTTTGGTGGCATCTCAGATGGAACTCATCTGCTGCCCACTGCCCTTTTCTTTCTTAAGATATGAGAAAAGAAGGGTTAATATATATATATATCTATTATATATATATATATATATATATTATGTGTGTGTGTGTGTATGCATACGTATGTATTTATGTCTAAATGCGTGCATCTGCTTGTGTGTGTGTTATGTTCAGTGTTGCTACTTTGAGGTCTGTAACTTGGCTTCATACAGAAAATTGGGCACACAGTCCCAAAAATGTATACCATCACTGGTTTAGACTCTCTAATCTTGACCATACCAATAATTATCAGTTTTAAAGTCTAATCAAGAGATAAAAACAGGTGTCTTTTTGAGATACGTCTACTAAACAGCAAGTTTATCCAAAATCTTATCCCAAACTCCCTTGGGAATACTCTTCAGATTGACTAATAATTAGTTAGTTTTGGGGCACTCCTCAGTTGATCAAGATGATGTACCTGTGATATCTTACACGCACTTCTGTTTAAAAATAAGTGACACTCAGCAAATCTGACATGTATGTGTTTAGGAAAAGTTTGAGGAGCTGATCCAATTTATGTCCAGTGGCCCCTGTCATGTACTCATCATCTCTAAATCTGGGGAAGATGAAGATGTAATCCCATCTTGGAGAGAGTTCATTGGTCCAACTGATGTCGAAGTAGCTAAGAAGGAAAAACCTGAAAGGTGAGTTCGCAAATTTGGATTGTTTCAGTAGTGTTTGAGTAATGACCACTGTGAAATTAGGTATTGAGTCTTCAAAGATCTTACTATGTAAAACATTCTTATCTCCAAGAATTTAAAAATGATCCAGCCTATGTATTTCTGTCAGGTTGTCTTTGAAGCTACACATCGCATGATTTTTCCTGTAGTTATACACCATTACAGGGTTCCTAGGCATAAAGATTAGAAATATCATGAAAAATAATGTGTGAAAAATGTATGTGTTAAATATACGTGATTATGAACTCAAATTGAAGTTAAACATAGTAAAGAGAAAAACATTTTGGTTGGGGTATAATGTATCTTTAATTAACCATACCAATATTGAGGGCAGAACTGCATTTACATTTCAGGCACCATTACACACGGATAAAAAATAAAAGACCTTAAGATAAACCACTTGTTGTAACTTGGTAAAAAAAAAAGCAGAGCATGGTTCAAAATGGGCAGAATTAAAGTGGCTGGTGCTTCCATTGACCCTCTTTCCTTATGCCATGCTTTAAACATCTTATAAGTTTGCGAGCAGGGCCCTCTGTATCAGTTTGTCTTAGCCTAGTTAGTCAATTGCTATAATACAGTTAAAAGTTCGGACCAAAATTCATTTACTTGGTAGAACATTGATGTGCTTTTATTAAACACAATGGTCAAATAATTTCACACCAGTCTCCCAGTACAATTTCAGCCCTCGTAGCAAACACTTCTACCCTGAAACACATTTTCTAGGCTTGCAGATCAATACTGAAACTAGTACAGACATACATATATGACATGCGTATAGAAGATTCCTTTTTCAATCTCAAAAACATTCTTTCTGCCAACATCACTGTTCTCATAGTTAACAAACTAATGTTTTGTTTCCTGAAGTCTACGAGCACAGTATGGCACAGAAGTCCTGTACAATGCAGTGCATGGGAGCAGTGACCGGGAACAAGCTAGCAGGGAGCTTGCATTTTTCTTCCCCAATTTCAAAGTTCTGCATCAAGACATAAATGAATCACGTCCAAGGAATCCTGAGAGGACATTAGCTTTGATAAGACCAGAGACCTTGAGAGAAAGAAAAGGTACAAATTAGCTCAATTGAAGGTTCATTGGGATCTAGTTTGATTATGTTCATGTAAATGGACATGTTCATCCCTTGGATACTCTGGAAGTGGTGATTTCCAGCAGGTCACCCTAGGTTTGACAGCTTGTTGCCTTTAAGGGGTAGTCTGCCAAAAGTTGCAGTTAAAGGGTGGTTTTCCTTGTTACTCAACTAGAGATTTGTGTGCTCCTCATCATTCATAAGACATTAACACACTTGGAAATACAGTTTATGAGCACAGGACATAACACTATGCAACACTGTGCTCTGATTCTCTTTCTCTCTACGGTCGTTTTTCCCCCTATTTGTTTATTTCACCACAAATTTTACCCTGTTTTATTGTAGATGAGATTCTGCAGAGTATTTGTGATGCTGGTTTCTCTATAGCGATGCAGAAAGAGGTCATGTTGACTGAACAGCAAGTTAAAGAGTTCTATAAAGAGCATGTGAACCAGGACTATTACCCAGCTCTCCTCAAGCAGATGACAAGGTGAAAGATCAGTTCATTATCAGTCTCTCTTTTAAAAGGAAGTTAACACAAAAAATATTTGCAGTGTGCTAATATCTTGTTTTTCACAGTGGTCCAGTATTAGCCCTCGCACTGGTGAAGGATCATGCAGTAAATCACTGGAGGGATATGTTAGGACCTGCCAACATAGAGAAAGCTTTGAATGAAGCTCCACACAGGTATGTATGAATTACCATCATTAATCCTGTAAAAAAAAATTTTGCTTGCTTAGTAATAAGTAATATTAAATAAAGTTTCCGTGTCACACTCTTCAGTTACTTACATCTTCCTGTCTGAAAATGGTAAATAATGGTTCCAATTATCTGTGCATGAACAGTACATCCTCCTTGCTGGGTTCAAAGCTGTACTCAGCAGATCTGGTGTCCACAGCCAAGGGCCGGGGTTACAACAATGATTTAAAGTGGCTCCTCTGGATCCAATTTCTCTTGTCCCCCCGTTTCACTGCTATTCTACGCTGCCAACCCCCATCTCTTCCCTGATCTGTGTTCTGGGAGCCGTACACACGCTTCGGGTCGCCTGTCCTCCATGGTCCTCTCCGTCCCTTTTCTCAGCTCATACCTGTACTGGTACTCTCGTTCTATTTGCCCTACCATGACTTACCATGTTCCCTGCATGTTTTATTTTTTTTTCCTGTACCGCCTTCCCTTTTCCCCTCCCCTTATTTTGTCCTCCTTTTGTTACTTTGGTTCACATGCCCCCGCTTCCAGGGCACTTACCTTGGATTACACTGTGGGGTTGCCTTCTCTCGCTCACTGTGCATTCCGATCTGAATTTTGCAGTTGTCTGAGGGACCTCATCCCACCTCGAACGGTTTCTAACCTGGGGGTATTGTTCTTTTACTGTGATGTTCTCTGGTTATTTGCTCATTTCTCATTTAGACCCTCTGGTCCGCTACAATGGCTGATATCCGGTTACTGTATTGTTATGTATCTTCCTCTCACCAATGTTATGCACTTACTTTGCCACTTTTGTGGCTCGTATACTATGTACCGAGGTCCTTATGTGCGTTTTCCTTGTACCTTTGTCTGATATCTTGCTGTATCACTGCGATTGTATGTCATTGTACTGTTATAAATAAACTTGAAAAAAAAACAAAAAACAAAGCTGTACTCAGCAGAACCCTGTTTGTTAGGGTGCGGGTTTAGACAGGAACACTGAGCAAGGCACAAATCTATGCCACTTATGTTAAATATATGCTGTATATAGCATCAAAAACAGTAAAGCTACAGTTTTTTAGGTTAAGTTTGCTTGGATTACTACAAAGATGAGCTCGCTGTGTTACAATATCAGAACATTGCTTGATATGTTCCCACGTGAATGATCCAGTGATTATTTACTTTTTATTTATCTTTATTTATTTAAATGTTTACTTTTCCTTTTGTTGTTCATCCTTTTTCACAATAGTCTTATTGACAGAGTTTATGTTGTCCACAGCTTGCGTGCTCAGTTCCCACCTAAAGAAAGTGGGATTAACCAGCTCCATGGAAGTTCATCCCCAGAAGAGGCTGAGACGGAAATTAACTTCTTTTTTGCAGTGGAACATACTCTAGCAACCATTAAACCCGATGCACTGGAGGAACACAGAGGTAAGAGCAATGGATTAGGTACAAAAAATGCTGAGCAGACTAACAAACGAGTCATATAGAGATACAGTAGAGATATAGGTATTGCTTCCAAGTTTCAAATATTTCAAAAGAGCATTTGGGTTTCTTATATTATCTATGAGAATACCTTTCCATTTACGACATTATATATTAGATCTACTTAGTCGTTTGGGTAACTGGGAGCACTATGTGTACTTTTTAATTTTTGTTTTTTTAATTACTGAATCTCATGGCATTTTAGCATTTATTTATGCTGCAGGACCAGAGTGTGTTTTTGCTTGAACCACTATTTCCTGCTTTCTCATTTTGTTTACTTAAATAAATTATATGCAGATGATACCCAAATGTACCTGTCTTCTCCTGATCTCTCTGTCTCTCATGTCCAGTATTACCAACTGCTTGTCAGCTATTTCTTCATTGATGTCACAATCATGGGCGTAGGAACCGGGCGGGATGGGGGGGGGCAGATCCCCCCAAGTAACTCATGCGGGGGGGACAGATAATGAAGAAATCCCCCCAGAGCCGTAGGAACCCCCCAATAGAAACGCCGCAGGAGGAGAGGGGTGCCTAGTGGTTGTTTTCAGCAACCACTCGGCGTCCTTCTGTCTCCTCTGCTCCCTGCCGCCACCTGCCTCAGCGCTGCCCCGACTGCAGTGGTGGGAGCATGATGTGTCTGTCTCGGTGCCGGCGCTTCACACTGAGCGCCTGGCATATGATGTGTGAGGGGGGCTAGGAGGGTAGATAGTGGGAGAAGGGGGGTAGGGAGGGGTAGAGATTAGTGGGTAGATAAGTTGTGGAGATGGGGGGGATAAGGGAGGGGTAGATCAGTGTGGAGAAGGGGGGGTAGCGAAGGGGTAGATGAGTGTGAGAAGGGGGGTAGGAGGGGTAGATAGTGTGAGAAAGGGGGGTAGGGGAGGGGGTAGATTAGTGGTGAGGAGGTAGGGGGAAGGTAGGAGAGGGGTAAGATAGGTGAAAAGGGAGGGGGTAGATTAGTCGGTGAGAGGCTTAGATAGTGTGAGAGGGCTTAGATAGTGTGAGAAGGGGAGAGGGGGTAGATAGTGTGAGAGATGGGGAGAAAGTGGGGATCTGATGGGGGAAAATGCTGCCCCCAGATTTTTAGGGGTTTCTATGCCCATGGTCACAATGCTACCTGAAACTTAAACTTTCTAAACTGAACTCATTATCTTCCCTCATTAAATCTTCACCCCAGTCCCTGAATTCTCTATCACCCTTAACAACATAACTATATCTTGTTCTAATCAGGCCCAATTTCTTTCCACTGCAGTGTGACCTAAATGCTGCTGCTAGGCTTGTCTTCCTTGCATGCCGCTCCTCTTCTGCTTCCCCACTCTGTGAAGTCCTCCACTGGTTCCCTATTACCTTAAGCTTTAAATTAAGAATTACATTTAAAATCCTAACATAGAAGGCCCTCCATAACACTGCACCTCCACACATTTCTGCCCTCATAAACAAATAGTCCCCTACTAGATCTCTACATTCTTCCCATGGGCTAAGGCTCTCCTCCTTACTATCCCCTCATCCTTTTCCTGTCTGCAAGCCTTTAGTCATGCTCCTCCATACCTCTGGAACCTACTTCCACCGAACCTTCAGCTTTCACCATCCCTCCCAACATTCAAGAAAAATCGCAAAATCCACTTCTTCAGAGAAGCATACCATCTTAGTTGCTAGAACTTCGCTGTCACAACCCTCACACTACTGCTTTCCTTTTTCTGTTCCTTATGTTTGTCCTCACTCCATTCCCTCAAGATCGTAAGCTTGTTGTGATACCTACCGTGTCCGCTGCGGTCCCTCGCTGGTCTGCCGCTGGTGGGCGGCGCTTGCGCGATGACGCGCTCCCGTCCTCTCAGTGTGACGTGCACGTACACAGAGAGGACGAAACAGGAGCAGAAGGGCAGCAGAGTTATAGATCTTTTTTAAGGTTATGGATAAGCAGTACACATGAGCTCACATTTTTGATGCTCTTAGGAAATAAGTGATAGTGCAGAGGATTGGAACACAGGTAGGCACGGCAGTAAAAATGGGAGTGGTGGTGATTGACAAGGCAGCTAACATGGTGAAAGCAGTTAGAGATGAGGACTCTGTTGCATTGCACGGCACATATAATACACTTGATTGTAAAGGCAGCTATTCCAACTGAACGGCAGTGTAGGCTGTCAAAATAGATTAAAAAGTGTTGTAGGATTGCTAGGCACTTTCACCGCAGCATAAGGCAAGTCAGCAGCTGAAGGGGGAGCAGAAGAAGGCAAGTCTACCCCACCACTGTCTACGTCAAGACTTAGTCACCTGCTGGAACTCCACGCAGGACACGATGGAGCACTAGTGAGCTCTACACTCTACACACTCATCCGCAGAGCAAAACATTTGGGTGTCCAGCCCATTGGACAGAGGGGAATGGGCATCAATGGGACAGGTGGTAGTGATCCTGAAGCCATTAAGGCATGTGACAGGTAATTTAAAGTAGAGCACAGCCACTTTTCGCTGAATCATCCTCTACTTACCTACCTTAACCCCTTAACGACCTTTGCCGGTTCAGGAGAGCGGTCACAGCCGCCACTGCAAGTGATCTTCGCCATCCGCAAGATGGCGGCCGCCCTGTAAAAAAAAAATCAAGTTGAAAAAGTTCGCTAGATGGTCTCTCTAGAGAACTCTGGCTCCACTTGCAGGTTGAATACAGGTACTGCATTCAACCATGCAAGTCAATGGAGCCCAGCTTTCTAATCACAATGTGATTAGTAAAATATTCAAAAAATAATAAAAAAATAAAAAAAAAATGGAAATTTTTTTTTTAAAAAAATGTGCTAACATTTAAAAATAATTATGCAGTGATGTAACCAGAGGAACCATCCAGTACCAGCAAAATGTGTTAAATAAATAAAATGAAGTTTATTATTTTGAGCAAATGCTAAAATTTCTAAAAAATCTCAACATAGGAAGAGTTAAAATAAAAGCACTTCAAATACCCAAGGGGTGTCTAATTTAATGACTAGAAATGGAGTGGCCGGGCTCAAAGATAGGGCATAGGTACAGACTGACCGAAATGGAGGAAAAAAAGGGCACTTTCCAAATGTGGCATTTTAATAGTGACGCATATCAGGAGCTATTAATTCATTCCTAAAGTACAATTTGTGTGGGAAAAAATACAAAATTAAATTAAAGGCAGGTGGTAGAATCTCATGCATAAAAGGGTTAAAATACCAGCATTTGAAATACTTTGTGGTGTCTAGTTTTCAAAAATATATGGTTTGATGGGGTAAATTGAAGTAGCCGGCTTCAAAGATGTTCCAAAGAGGAGATAGAGGCAGAATGACCAAATGACCACCTGAATTACGCATGTCCCAAAAGTAGCCTTTTACCAGCCAAACAATCTGATAAACCTATACATGTGGGGTATCACCATGCTCAGGAGATGTTGCTGAACACATATTGGGGTGTTTCTTGACAGTGACATATACCAGGACCTTTATATTTATAACTTACAATTTGTGTGGGAAAAAAAATTACTATTACAAAGAGTGGTTGTATAATTAGTGCATGGAAAGGGTTAAAATATCAGCATTTGAAATACCCTGGGGTGTCTATTTTTCAAAAATATATGATTTGATTAATTGAGTTAACCGGCTTCAAAGATGTTCCAAAGAGGAGATGGAGGCAGAATGACCAGATTTGAAAAAAAAGGTTTGGAAGTCATAAAATGCTACTTGTACTTATTGCCCCATAACTTACAAAAAACAGCAAGTTTTTTTACTTCCTTTTGTAGGTGAGAAAAGTCATATAAGGTGTTTTTTTCTCAAATTTTCACCATGTTTTATTATTTTTTTTATAGTAAATAAGATAATATGATCAAAACATATGGTATCTGAAGAAAGCCCATCTTATCCTGAAAAAAACAATATATAACATGTGTGGGTACACTAAATGGGTCAGGAGAAAATTACAGCTGAACACAAGCACTGCAAAAGTGTTAAAACAGCCTTGGTCCCACAGGGTACAAAAAGAAAAAATGAGCCCGGTCCTTAAGGGGTTAAACAAAGAAAGCATTATTTCCAGGAGCAAAATTAAGTCTTTCTCTGTGATAGATTACATGGACATTGAAACTCTGATCAGAACACTCATAGAGGAGCTGGCAGGTCATGTGCAAGCAATCATGGACACCCCAGAGTACATGCCAGAACCCTCTGTGACTTACCTATAAGGGCAAGTTGAAAATCAAAATACCCAGCAGCAGTGGCAAGAGTGGCACCCACATGTCCTATTCCCAATCCTTTGCACCCATGCAGAGCAGCAGCCATTTGGGCAGAGACCCTTGAAACTTTGGGGGATACCACCCAAGCCAGTTACACTAGCATCTCTGGATTGGTCAAAGCCTACCTACATTGAGGAACTCTCTAGATTATTGGGACCAGAAAGCTGGTATCTGGCCAGGCCTCTCCATAGTACCCAAGCAGTTGCTTTCATGCCACCAACCAGTGTCCAAAGCAAGAGGGTTTTCTCTGTGACAGACCACACACTAAACCCCCAGAAAACACAGCTTTCCGAACACCTGGTGGAGCAGGTCAATCTGCCCAAATTAGGTTACCCAGCACTCGAGTGAGTGAGGTTACATAGTTACATAGTTCTAGCACTTCTTCTCAATCTCCTTGTTTACTCTAAGAGACTAGTTATTTTATTATTTTTTATAGCGCCCTATTACTGCTGCTCCTCAATCTCCTTCCTTACTCTGGGGGATCAATTCTTTAGATTGTTTTGCATATTGTGGAAATTCAGTTTGCCACCAAGGCACTGTGTCTAATGTGTCGGTCTGCCTGTGCCTTCCCTGCCTCTTTTGCTGCTGGAATTTGTTGACAGGTAGGGCTTTCTATAAACCACTATATTCATATATGTATAAGATTTTGTATGAAGAAAAGTTTAAAAAATAGGATTTAAAATAACATTCACAGTTTACATGTATATAAATGAGATAAAATACTAAAAAAGCCATTGGTTAAATTGCCTTGGTTTTAACACTTTTGCAGTGCTCGTGTTACTGTACCAACATAAATTATATATTGGGTTAAGGGTTTTCTTTAGATACCATTTTTTATCATACCATCTAATTTCCTATAAAGAAAAATCATAAAATATGGTGTGAAAATGGGAACCCCCCACACTTTTTCTCACTTTTATTTGAATTTATTTTTACTTATCTACAAAAGCTTATGAAAAAAACACGCTACATCGATTCTACTATTTATCCTAAGTTTATAAATACCCAATGTTTTTATGTTTTTTTGCAGGTTATAGGGCAATAAGTACAAATAGCGTTTTGCTATTTCAAAACCATTTTTTCCAAATCTAATGATTCTGCCCCCATGTGCTATTTGGGATATTGTTGTAGCAGGCCAATGCAATTTACCTCATCAAACAATAAAACTAGACACCCCAATGTATTTAAAATGTTTGTGGTAATTTTATGTGTTTTTTTTTTTACACACATTGTACCTTAGGTATGAATTTACAGCTCTTGGTATATATAACTGTCAAACAACACTCCAATATGTGTTCCGCAACATCTCCCGAGTACAGTGATACCACCCATGCAAAGGCTTTGTCTAACTGGTCGGGGGCTTAAAGGCCACATTTGGGAAGTGCACTTTTTTCCCCATTTTGACATCTGGTCAGTCTGTATCTATGCCCTATTTGAGACATCTTTTAGCCAATTCAATTTAACCCATCAAACCATTATTTTTTAATATTTTTGTTGGGACTGGATGGCTCCCCTGATGGTGACATTGGTGGATAATTATTTTTAAACGGTACCACATTTTAATTCACTTTTTAAAACTATTTGTCCCCCATTTTCTTTTCATATTTTACTAAGCACATTGTGGTCAGAAACCTGGGCTTCATTGAATTATTGGAAACTTGTTAACTTTTTTAAAGGAGGCTGACATCTTGCGAGAGACCAAATCTCTCCCAGTGGTGCTTGTGACCCCTCTTGGGGTGGGTTTTTGGTGTCACTGAATGTCTCATCATTGAGGCATTTCAGTGACACCATTGAAGCTTAGGAGGTGATCGTTTATGTGTGTCATATGCAATAATGAGCCAGACGCCTGCTTTAAATTGAATGGCCGGCTTTTAAGATGTCCCAAATAAGACATGGGTGCAGGCTGTCTAGCAGTGGCCTTTTAGCCCTTAAACAACTCAACAAACCTGTACATGGAAGTCATCACTGTACTTAGATGTTGCTGAACACATATTAGGATTTTGTTTCTACCTGACAGGAGCTGTAAATTTATACTTGAAGTATAATTTTTATGAAAACAAAACACCAGTCGAGTAGTAAAATTTGTGCACAAAAAGTATTAAAATATCAGCATTTTTAATACCCAGGTTGTCTAGTTTTCAGAAATATATGGTTTGATGGGGTACGTTGAATTGACTTGTTTCAAAGTAGTCCGAAATAGGATATGGGGGCAGGATTACAAGGTTTGGAAAAATGGTTTTGAAATAGCAAAAAGCTACTTGTACTTATTGCACTATAACTTGCACAAAACCATAAAAACACCGGGCATTTCTAAACTCAGAACAAAAAATAGAATATATTTAAAGGTTTTTTCATTTGCTTTTGTAGATCATTAAAAAAAAGAAAAACAAATTTTTGTTGTAGTAAACTAGATGATGAAAATAAAGGTATGCAAAGAAACCCTTCTTGCCCCCCCGCAAAAAACCCCAAACAATATAGAACTTGTGTGGGTACAGTAAATAAGAGACAGAACAAAATTACAGCTAGAAATGAGCACCACGAAAATGTTAGAATAGCCTTGATCACTAACGGTACAAAAAAAATAAAAACAGCTTGTCTAAAACTTTATTTTTTACTTATTTTCTTTACTCCTACTAAACACTATCTAATTCCACACTAACTAACCCTCACCAAGCTAACTACACAATATTTATCGGATTGATCATCAAAGAGTAATCTATGCTTTAGTTTTATAGCAGGGGAACTGCTGGCCTAGGCCTTGTTACCTCAATCCTCCTTTTTGGTGCTATGTACGGTTAAGGCTAGGAAACAGGACCAATTGAATTCTTCCAGCAGGAGAAGACACAGAATGTCTACAACAGAGGAGTACTCAAGGTCAGTTAGCCAAGGGCATGCGTAGAAAGGAGTGTAAACAGGGTCAAAAATGCATAGTAGCTGTCTCGGTAACTCCCTGAGACTTAGCACATACCGGGGTAGGTTTGAGTTTGGGAGGTGGCTGTGGCAGATTCATGAGGAAGCTTCTTTCTCAACTTCCCAATCCTTTTTTATGTTTATAAGGGGCTCAGGGTGACCGGGAAACCCAGTCTGGTCTCTGCAATCCAGACTTCTACAGACTAACCCACTATGAGGGCTCCATGCACCTGACTGGGGCAAGCTAAGAAACTCTGCAGAACAGTGCATAGCAACTTTGCCCCTATATGTTAGTTAATTCCAGGGGCGTAACTAGAAACCTCAGGGCCCTGGTGTTAAGGGCCCCCCACCCCCCATCTATCCCTTTCTCACTATCTCCCCTCTCCCTCCCTAACCCCCCTTCTCACAATCTACCTCTCCCTCTACCCTTTCACAATTACCCTTCCCTCCCTACCCCCCTTCTCACAATCTACCCTCTCCTCAAACCCCCACCCCCCCTTCTCACGATCTACCCTCTCCCCCCTACCACCCCTCTCACTATCTACCCTCTTCCCTCCCTTACCCCCCCTCACAATCTAACCTCTCCCTCCCTACCCCCCTCCTCACATCTACCCTCTCTCCCTACCCCCTCCTCACAATCTCCCTCCCTCCCTACCCCCTTCTCACGATCTACCCACTCCCCCCCTTTGTCAGTCACTTACCTTCAGCTCCTGTGTTGGGAGCATGAGGCATGTCGTTTTGTGACGTTTTGTGCCGAGCGGTCATTTTCGGCACCCCTTGGGCCCCCTGACTGGCAAAACTCCAGGGCCCGGTCACAGTCGCGACCCCTGTAGTTCCGCCACTGGTTAATTCTCCGTATGAGTTTATTTTTCATCACCTTGTCCTTATCCTTATTTCCTGTTCCCTGCTACTTTCTGCCTTGTACCCTGGCAAGTGCGCTTCCTGCCTTGTGCCCTGTCCAGTGGGCCTTCTGTCTTCAGCCCTGTCCAGTGGGTTTCCTGCTGTGTGCCCCTGCCATATGTATGTTTTCTTGCTAGGAGACTGTTTAACCTGTATTTGCTTGTCCTGCCATAATATCCAATACATAGCATTATCTGGAATTCTGCCTGTGGTGTATTCCTTTGTGCCTGTCTGTCTTATCCTTTGGTTACCATGCATCGCCGTGCGCAGACAGAACCCCAGGTATCCCCTGCAATGAGGCTCCTACCCAACCTGATCACCCGGGCCCTGACAAATAATAACACCAAATCATTAAGAACAAAGCACACACGGGGTCCACAAACAAAATATAATATCTGCAGGAAAAACTTAGTAAACAGACAGCTCATGACTACGAAACAATTCTCCAGTAAGAGAAGCTGAGAGAATTTCTGGTTTAATATGCCACTGATTAACCAGCAACAAGTTTAGAATGATGAGACCATGGGGTACTGAGATCCAACAAGCACAGACAATGATCTTTTGAATAACATTCTATTCAGGAAGCCCACTACTACAGTTTAAGAGAAGGTTCCAGTGTCAATATTTTCACAGCACAGAAGAGAAAAAAACCGTAAACTCTTTGTATTTATCCTCTTTTAAGTAAGGTATCAGAATAAATGTCATGTACAAGTGGATCACTGGTTCCATATTTGCCATATATATGTCTACATATACAATACATTATTTTATTTCTACAGATCAAATATTGGAGAGAGTCCAGGAGGCTGGATTTACGATTTCTCAGTTCAAGGAGACTAACCTCAGCAAGGAGATGGCTGAAGAGTTCTACAAAGAGCACAGGGGGAAACCATTTTATGATCAGCTTGTTAACTACATGTGCAGGTTGGTTACAAATTAATCTACTCACTGATTTTAAGGCACATGTGTCAGCTTCCCTTGGATAAATATCATCGATATACTTTAAGCTGAGCACTCTGCAAGTTTTTAAACCATTAAATACTAAAAAATGTATGATCAAATTATAACAGTGCCCCTTACCACAACATGCTGTATGATGCTAAGGAAACTTGCAAAATATGTATTAGTATGAATTATTAAGACTTAAATAAGCACACCAGATGATATTATATTTGTTATGTATAAGTTGAATGGGCTACTTATTCTTATACACCCAGTGTTTACTGTATATTTTGTAATTCATTTCTTTGTTGTGCTACTCATTACAGATTAAAAAGTTTGTTTTTTTAATTTTTCCAGAGGTCCATGTTTAATGATGGTCCTTAGCAAGGAAAATGCAGTACAAGAGTGGAGATCACTGATGGGACCCACAGACCCAGCTGAGGCACAAATGTCTTCTCCTGATTCTCTGAGAAGCTTATTTGCTAAAAGTGTTCTCCAAAATGCAGTCCACGGTGCCTCAAACCTGAACCATGCCATGGAAAAAATTCAATTCATATTTGGGGATATTGACGTGGACAGGACTGCTGATGGTAAAGAATCTAAAGATGATCTATTGGAGCTAGAACACAATGGACACATGATATTTATAATTATAACATGCATTTTGTGATGTTCACTTATGGGTGTAATAATTTTTTTTTAATATTTTTCCATGACGGGGATGTATGGAGTACAATATGGAATAGAAGTACACACATTGTATTTTACCTATTTTTGAAAGTCATGCATGAAGTATATCCCAAGTTCTTTTCAAATGTACGTGCTAGCTTTAAGTTTGCATCCATAGAATAAATACAAACATGTCACATTAATATCGTAGCCATGGTGGCTTGGCTTCTGGGATTTGTCCAACCCTGCTAATTAACACATTAGTATTTCCCTATAATGTTATTTTTTTCTGATTTGAAATGTTTCAAATGTGTTGGTGATTTTGCCACAGGCTCATTCACCAAGGCAACATCCCACCGCCAAGATGAGGATAGCTCCCAGGCTGAAGACAGTACAAATTACACAACTAATGCAGGTGAATATACTTACACTGGAATATAGTCATTCCTTATATCAATGTCAGTGTAGCTGACTGTGGTTTGTCCTGAGGTGTCTTTTATTTCCCTCATTATGCGTCATATGGTGCCATGGAGCACACAGCTTTCTGCAAACAGTAACATGATTTTACAGCAGATTCCAGTAATATGAAGAAAAGGTCCGTGCCTTAATATGTGCAATATGTTCATTCTGTGGGAAACAGAATTAAAAAAATATAAGGATAAAAGATACACACTGTATTGCAAAAATAAAAAAAGAAAGTCAAACACCAGTTTTTAATAATCATATGTTATATATAGTACATCTTAGCATTAGCGTATGTCTTAACTGCCTCCCAGATACCTGTACTGGTACTCACATTGTTTAGAGATGCTTCATTCAAACATTCCTCCAGCTGTAGCCGCTGCCACCGGTTAAGTAACTCTAATGTAGCTTAACAGTACTCACTCTATTGATTACCATATCAAAAGATATCAGTGTAATTCATTTTATTCATTTTTGGTGGATATATGGTGGCAGGCATGAGTCTTATAAAGTAATAATATGGGTTTTAATACATATATGTATTTTATTTTACAGATGGTGAAGTGGACACAGAAAAAGAAAACAGTTAACTGACAGACATTAAAGTACAGGAAACAATGAAATACAGCAAATACACTACAAGAACACTTATTCATCATATATGGAACAGCACCAATGACATTGTGGATTTGTGCAAGATTGATATCTTATGCCTTAAAATATAGGTTTTCTTCATGTGTTGGAAATTGTTAGTGTTTTAAGTGAACCCTTCCTTATGAATTTTATCCTTTGGTGACTTATTTATACATATAAATAAATGTACTAAATTACATAGCATATTACTGTTTCATTTTTGAAATATAATTTGTTGGTTACACAAATGAAAGCAATTGGAAACTTGTTTATGAACACCTTGAGAAACTAGTCGAAATAATCCAAATACACAAGAAAAGATGTTAACCTCTTAAGGCTGTTTTTTTCTTTCTATTTTTACACTTAAGGACCGAAGGGGTTTTTGCACTTCATCTATCATGTGTTGTTTATTTCAGCTATACCTGAACTACAGGGAGTAGGTAAAAGAGAGGTATGGCTCAGTGAATGAGGGGACAAAGGGACTCTGGGGATGATTATGGGGGAGAGGACCTCTCAAAGTCACGGTCAGGATCAGAAGGAGGAAAGACTGCACCGACTCTCACAGTCTTCCCCTATCCTGCAGTTAGTGTGGCAAATATTTTTTTGCTGCAGGAGCAGAGGGAGTGATTGCAAGGAAATGCTTGCGTAGAATCCAATTTTTTCAATTTAAATGTATTGTCAGCAGGGTCTAATATTAATCTATACTATTAAAGAATGAAAACTAACTGCTAGGTCAACTTATTTTGAAATCATATTTCAACCATGATCTTTACTTTAAAGAGATAGGTAAATAGTATGTAGTTAAAAATGCATGTCTAACGCATATATATATATATATACAACTGTATGTGTAATCTCATGCGCTTCATAGTGTGTCCCTGAATGACAGAAATAAAATGTGGTCACCCTACGGATATATAAACTCACAGAAGGAAATTATTTAATCAAGATTAAAAATCCCCATACCCCCCAGCAGTCCCATTTTTATGGTCACGATTTTTGAACACTGTCCTGCTAAACGGCTTGATACAGATAGAGCCTCACCAAGGTTGGGCCTTCATCAAACTTAATTAATGTAAATCTATGGAGCTATAAAATTGATGGAGGCCTGTGCTATTGCAACCCAGACCTATATTGTATCTTTCTTAGCCAATCAGGAAAGACTTTTCAACTCGCCTAAGAGTTTAGAAGCCTCTTCTGATAGGCTGAACTTCTCCCTCACACCAAGCACAGTGTAAGCTGCAGCCAGCACCAGGTATGTGTTAGAATGTATGTATGTCACTGTCTTTGTCTGTTTGTGTGACTGTGTGTGTGTAATGTCTGGTAATGGAGAAGTTAATTCTTTAAATCTGCTCATGCCTGGTAAGAGGGGTTAACACTCTGAATCTACTCATGTCTGTAATGATTGAATGTATATTATTAAATCTGAAATCAACATGGTTTCCAAGGCTTTATAATAATTCATATATAATAGTGTATGTGTGAATGATTATTATTATTGTTTATTGTTTTATATAGTGCCATCAAATTCCATAGAGCTGTACAATGGGTAGACAAGACACAAGAAGTAGCATCTAACATAACAAATTGACTAACAGAGAAAACAGGTCAGGAGGGTCCTGCTCAAATGAGCTTACAATCTAGAATGATATATAAATATTTATTTTTATATAGTATATATATATTTTATAATAATATATATATAATATAAATGTATTTTATGTGTATGTGACGTGTGCATACGTTCATCAGTGTGTGTGTATATATACATATATATATATATATATATATATATATATAAACGCCTGTGTATGCCAGGGTTTAACTTCCCGCCCCCGCTAACCTCTCACCACTCCTGCACATTGCGCAAGCAGCCTCAGTTTCACCCCAGGGTCACGTGCCATTGTGTGACCCTCGATACGTTCCTGTCTCCCTTTGCCAGTTCAAAATTGTTTAGAAAGAGCCCTTCCGACCAGGATTGGTGCGGAACAGGGAGACAGGAAGAAGGGGTAGCAGGGGTCGCACTGGCCCCCCTAGAGGCACGGGCCTAGTTGCAAATGCGAGCCCTGTAGGTACGCTGGTGGTGTGTGTAATTTTCATACCTAGGAAGTCTCTGGGTTTGACCCAGAGATTGCCGGGTGAGCGCTGCTCCTCAGGTTCTCCGGGTCAAGACCCAAATCCTCAGGGTTAAAGGGTCTTGACACGCCCCGCCCAACAACACCAGGGGGACCGCCAGCTGACATCAATGTGCAGTCCTGGCCGCCTCCCGCAGGGGAAGGCTCCTGGTAGCTGGAGCCAAGAAGTTCCCAGGTATGGTAATTTCATAGTGTGTCCCAGAATGGCAGAAATAAAATGTGGGCACCCTAGTCTTACCCCATAATACAGCTAAGTACATTATAGGTTATAGTTATAAGTTATGACATGTACAAATTAGATGTGTCCATAAAAAATAATGTCCAACTTGGCCATTGGAATGGCAATTCTACCACAGATAGGGTGCAAAACAAGTTTGCCAATATTAATCATGGCTGTGTAAGCATTTCCTGTTTGTCGTTGCTCTTTGTGAGGAGAAGTGGAAGTTAAGATTGCGGAAGAATTTCCGGTGTATGGAGAATGCTTGCTTACAGAAGGAAAATCGGATGGTTTGATATTACCGTGGATTACAGCGGAAGGAGGGTAGGTGTTGAAAACAGTTTTAACAAGTCTGTTACTGCGTTATGAGCCAGGAAGAGGGACGGAGAATGTATTTATCGAGAGTCGGCATAGCGGTATTTACTATTAATTATGTTCTGTCAGCGCCTGTATTTGACGTGGTTAAACAATCATTAACGTCGCACGCTGAGGAGTAAATAACTTGCATTGGAAGTGATTATTAAAATGATCTTACCGCGCATACCGATCACTAGCAGTTACCACAAATACTTGTAGGCTGCAGGAATATTAATCAAAGACCGTCCGTTGTTTAATAACGGCTAGTATTAACTAGCCGTTATTAGCGATGGTCACAAAGTAAAGTTCTGCGCACATAGCAGGCATACTTCCAGCCTCTGAAAATACCCCTCACATGACTTGTAAGCCACAAGGAAGCCCAGCCATGGTGGCACAGACCACATGCCATCCTAGTAATACAATTATCGTATCTCGACTAAACAGGGTTTTTAAGACCAGTTGCAATAAATTTGCATCTCTGTCCTTTGTACATACAGAACGTCACCAAGGCTGGGCCTTCATAAGTCATGATTAAACAGTGGCCAAATTGAATTTTCATTAACTAAACTGCTTTCGGTAGTTACTTCTGACTGAAATACGGGTTTGAAGCAAAGGCAGCATTAATGTCCCTTGTTGCTAAATGTTTTCTGTCATAGTCTACGTAGCCAAACCAATAAATGCCACTTTGTTGGTAATTGTATTACGCAATAAAACATTTTTCAAACTTACTACATGTACACAAACATTCTACTGTTTTGTGATGTCCGTGAGCATTAAATACTTGTCAGCTCTGGTCTCTGTTAAATCTTTATGATCAAGTAAGCCTATTTACTGATTTGTATGTTGATGAAAATTGTCAATCTACACGGATCATTTGATTGCATGCTTGCTGTAGGCATACATATGTTTATAAAGTAAAACTTTTAGAGAACAATGTAAAAAAATGCTTGTGGGCAGCAAAAAACAACGGTTTCCTCTTCTGTGGCTGCAAAGACCTGCTTGATGATTATTATATTGCCACATTTACTGACTGTATTTGTAGACAAGGTCACTGCTGCTTAATATTAACTTCAGGTGAGTGCGCGTGACAGCTAATGATCGCATGATGTGTTAGTGGCCCAGAGTACATACCAAGTATAAAATAGTCTTTGTTTACAAAACAAGCATCAAAGATTTGATGGAGAATTGCATGCAATTTACATCCAAAACAAATATGTTGAAAATACAAATTAGATAAAGGGTCTTGTGGGTTGTGGCATTTGAGTTTTTTGTTGTACTTTTGCATAAGCTCACTAGGACTTCATACCCACTGCAGACAGCTGATCTGTTTAATACTTAGAGCCTCTTATGGGAGCTACTTCTGGTGACAGAATGTAGTAAATAATATAATAGTAATTATATCGTTTTTTTCTCATTAACTATATAATGATCATTGGAACCACTTTATGCTGTCTGCTTTCTAAAATCTGGCATATTAACCTATTAAAGGGTCACAATCATTTATTTACAAACAGAAAACATGATTAAAAATGTCCAAATGAAAGTGTGTGTAAATAACTGGCAGTACATCACATTCACATAAAAAATAACTGCCCTCTAGTCATGCCATTAACCAAAAGTGCCCCTCTTCAGGGGTTTGGAAATACTATAAAGTAGTGGGCAGAATGTCAACAAAAATTACACTAGGTTTTTCGTATTACACTATTTACCGTAAATTTTTCCCTCTGATTATGTAAAGTTTTAGAGCAGCAACAGCAGCAGACACTGGCAGAAAGACACATCCAGCCACAAGACGTATGGGACTGTATTTCCCAATAAGCAAGGCGTTAGAACAGTAGCAGCATTAGGGCAGGCACTGGCAGATGATCTACGGTAGTAAAGTAAACTAGTAGCCAGTCCAGCTGCAAATCTGTACAGCTTCTGCAATTCACCCCAGCCTCCAGACCAGCACTAAAAGTATAGTCAGAAACAGACTAAAGATTGAATTTTAGTCAATTTTCTGTACTATTTGTTCTCTGCTTCTAGTAGTATGGTAGATAAGCTAACAACACTAAAGCCAAACTAACACTGTCTGACTTTACTGCCTTTGTCTAACACCAAAGCTGTGGTGATCTAACTCATCTGTTTGTGGCTGCTACTGACAACTTAAAAGGTTTCAGCAAACTTATATGGCAATGATTGTCCCTTCCCCTTCTAAATGCAGATTGGCCAGGGTAAAAAAAAGTAAAGGAAACAAAAACCCACAGCCATATTCAGTGAGACTGCCATTTCCGGGATTGTATTGACTCATTCTGGCTTATTTTGTACCCTCTTACTCTACCATCTTTCACCTGTTGAAAGAATGGCAAAATGGGTTGTATCGGCATATATATAGATGCAGACCCCCGCTGCTAACCGCATCTCCTTCCGGTTGCAGCGGAAGTTGCCTACGCGAATCGCGTAGACGTCTACACGCTGCCCCGACTACACACCAGGGAGTCAGAAGCACCGGTAAGTTGGGGGGGGGGGGTTACCGGACTGGAGGTCTCATAGTCAGACTTTTATTTGAAGTGTGATTATGAGACAACCCCGATTATAAGACGAGGGGTATTTTTCAGAGCATTTGCTCTGAAAAAAAACTTGTCTTATAATCGTGCAAATACGGTAATTGTGTGATACACAAGTAATATCGATGCTGTGCTCATGCCTCTGGCACTAAGATGGAAAGTTGCATATCAATTATATAAATCCTGAGGCTGTGGCTTTGGTATGGCATTCTTGAAAGGACTCAAGTGTTTTGTAAGTGGTGCAGTTCGTTTGGTATACTTGTTCCACGAAATTTAAAAGTAAATATTTGCTTCCTGGCACGTGGTGTTTTCACAACTCTCAGATTTCTATTAAATCTTCTCTAGTTTATCTCCAGGCAACATTTGTTAGTTAAAATTAACCTCTTTGTGACCTGACAAAGGCTAAAAATGTTTTTTTTTTTGCAATTCAAGTATAAATTTACTAAGAATTTAAAGTGTTAAGGAACACCCCTATATACACGATCAGCCATAACATTATGACTAGCTGCTTAATATTGTGTAGGTTCCCATTTTGCAACCAAAACAGCCCTGACCCGTCCAAGCATGTTGTCCGCTAGACCTCTAAAGGTGTGTTGTGTTAGCTAGTCCTGTAAGTTGCAAGGTGGGGCCTCCATGGGTGCATTCTGGTGCCATGTAGGGCTGCAACTAACGATTATTTTCATAATCGATTAGTTGGCTGATTATTTTTTTTTTGATTAATCAGATTAAGTGAAAATTTTGCATATTCTTTATTTAAAATAATTAAATTAACAAACTGGGTGTTAAAGCAAGCAGCAGAATAAAAACCTTAAAATTTACATTAACATGTCCTACTCTGTGCACACAACACTTTATCTTCATCACAATGGCATTTCTCTAATTGCCTTATTTATAATGACATAATAATCTATATTTTAAAGGAACGAGAATCCTACTATTTTTCTAACTAGGTTTTAATACCTAAAAAAGTATTGCTAGTAAATACTCACATGTAAACTATTTTTTCCATATTTAATGTTATGCACATCTGACCCCAGGCTTGCCACTGATATGCCACTGTGCCCTCCTGATATGCTTTATACCCGCCTATGTGTCACTCTGCCCCCCCCCCCGACTTGCCCCCCGTGCTCCAGACTGGTGAATGTCTGCGTGATGTTCGCAGACAACCTCTGATGCTGCCCACCACTTTCGCTGGAGTTTCTGTGATGGAGCACCAGAAGGAAGTGGAGGGCGGTAGTGGAGGTTGTCTGCTTGCATTGCAGAGACGTTCACCAGCTGCCAGAGAGGAGCATCCCACGCAGCGCTGCAGGGGACCTGGATTGTCCTCTCTGGTATATACCAGATGGAAGTGGAGGGCAGTAGGGGAGGTTGTCTGTGCGCATCGCACAGATGTCCACCAGCTGCCAAAGAGGAGGATCCTCTATTTGAGGTTGGATTATGAGACAAGCTCTGAACAAACCCTCATCTTATTTTCGATAAAATCTATTCAGCTACTCGATTAATGAAAATCCTTGATGATTTGACGTTTTTATCGATTAGTTGTTGCAGGCCTAGTGCCATGTGTTCTCCAGGTAAGCAAAACACTCGGACATCCATGTGATGTAAAAGAATGTCATTCATCAGACAGGACACCTTCTTCCATTGCTCTGTGGTCTAGTCCTTATGCGCCCATTGTAGGTGCTTTGGGCAGTGGACAGGGGTCAGCATGGGCACACTGACTGGTCTGCAGATACTCCCCCCTGTGGGAATTCCCGGCAAGGGAGATTGTTAAAGCACATCGTGCGGACGTGCCGGCAGCGGAGGTTGTTTATGCGCGCATCGCCGCTGCCGGTGAACGTCTGCGCGATGCGCTTAGACAGGGGAGGCTGTCTGAGCGTATCAGAGAGTAGGATACATGTCCCCTGCATCGCTGCGGGGGATCTGTATCCTAACCCCGCTGCCTGCCCGGCGCCCGGGACTGCATGTCCCGGCCTCGGGTGCTAGACCCCGAATATAGGCCGCACCCCCACTTTAAAGACTTAAAGTGGGGGGGAAAGTGCGGCCTATATTCGAGCCAATACGGTATTTGTGTTTCAATTATATATAATTTAATATCAAATTTAATAGTGTCATTAGTTTCAATATGGCGAATGTGGTCGCTCCGAGAGGAACTCAGCAACACCAACTGAGCAAACAAAGAGATTGTTGATAGCTTTCCAAGCTCATTTCACTCATGGGATTGTTTCGTGGATTGATCCTTCAAAGTAAGGAAAGGTTATATAACAGCATTCTCTTCACACCATTATAGCCAACCATCTTGTGAGTGTGTTTTAGTAAGGTGAAATTGATAGAAGTATATGATTTGTACAATAGTGTAAGAAGAACTGTTACTTGACACAAAAATATAGAGCATGATGAATTTTCAGAATATTGGTGGGAGGCAACAAGTTTCTCATATGCAAGAAAATATGCTATTGTAATTTCCAACACTAAGCTCAACCACCTTTTGCTTTATTTTTGCCACATGTCTGGTCAAGTGTTAATATATTTGTCCTTAAGGCAGCTACTTCCCTGATTTTGTTTTTTTTCTTTAACAGAATTGATTTCCAAAGATTGGAAGATATTTTGCATTACAACATCAAATATCATTTGCCTGAGGGAACGCAACAAAGACCAATTCAACACCATGGCCGGCAGGGGAAATTCAAGGGCTAATGGATTGGGCCAGACTAAAATCTGTCAGTTCAAACTTGTGCTGCTTGGTGACATGGCGGTAGGAAAATCCAGTCTGGTATTGCGGTTCGTTAAGGGTCAGTTCGATGAGTTCCAGGAGACCACCATAGGAGGTAGTAAAATGTTGATTCTCTAATGGTTTTATTGTAATATTGGTGGTACGGTCATGGCCACAATCTCCAATGCATTTCCTTCAATGATTGTAAGAAGCAATACCTTGTGAGCTGTGAGGGTGAATCTGGGGTTAACATCTCTCTTCTCCTTCCTGTGTTCTTGTGTGTGTGTGTGTGTGTGTGTGTGTGTGTGTGTGTGTGTGCGTGCGTGCAATAAGGTACAAATTCTGTCCATTACCACAATTTGCTGCTGTTTGAGCATTTCTGAAAAACTGACAAAATAAACAGTATTTCCCAAACAAAAAAACATAAATTTTTTTTTTTTTTTTTTATATTGATAATTTTTATTAATTTTTTGTACAATCATTACAGACAGTATTTCTTTTAGGTAAAAGTAAGGTTTTTCAACCTATACGCATAAGAAATTTCCACGCAAGTGAATAACATAGTGTGGATAGTACATATATGGAAGTAATCTGTCAACATTCAAAGCATGGACGGCAACAAACATCTGCCCTAGATTTAATCAGAGCTAAAGGCTTTCGAGGGATATCAAACATACATTTTGATAATAGAATTAAAAAGTGTTAGTACATAATGAAAAGAAATACACGGTATAACCACAATTTCCTTGATAACTGCTTTAACTTTGGCTCACATTTCTTCTACAAGCTTTTGCAGAACTTTACAATGCACAATATTGCAGCACGCTTTTAGAATATCCCGGAGAGTAAGAAATACCGTGGGGTCTGTTCACTAAAGGGAGAGTTGTGGTTTTTTACCATTTGCACTGTTATATATAGTTTTTATAGGTATAACTGAAAATATTTCCTTTTTTTCCCTTAATGTTAACCACATTTTTAGAAATTTTTCATGCTAATTGATTATATATTATTTCAAAAGAAGCCCCTACTTGTGCTGATATATAATGTGTGTAGCGCACTAAATAAGTTAGTGGGCATTAAGAGTTGAATAAAGTCAAAGCAAAAAAACTGCTCTGGCCATTTAGTGCAAACATGGTAAACCCCCCCCCCATGTTCGTGAAGGGGTTAGAGTTCTCACACAGTACTTTGAAATGCTCCTTTAGAGGGGGTGCCAAGGACATTAGACTTAAGTTATAAATGGTGTACATCTGCATCATTTTGAGTAATCTGCATGTTTGTGCACCAATGTATAAAAAAATGCATAACTATGGCAATTGAGTTGGAGTGTGTGAAAGTTTGATGTAGTCCGTTAAAGGGTTGGAGTAAGGAGTACATGAGTTCAATGAAGTAAGCAATGTATGATGCACTCAATTGCCTCTTTACTAAATCATTTTTTTTAGCTAAACACTTGCTGTAATGGAAAAACAAATATAAGGATAATTTTACTATTTTTTTTTCTTTGAGTAATATGGGTTTGAACCAGGCATGACTGTTTTTTAGGTGTTTATCTACTTGGGAAATATATTTTAAAAGGTAAAGTTTGGATAAATCACCAAAAGTAAAATTTATATGCTGATTGTTCCAAATTTGGTAGTTTGAGAGAACACCACTGAGGTAAAATAAGTACAAGTATAAAGATAGACCTGTCGTGTGTAAATAGAATTTCTCAAAATTTTGGATGTTTTGCCATAATTGGGATTTTTCCTTCTGTATTTTTTTAATATTTCCCATAAGGTTCCCGTAATAGTTTGTTACAGTTTACTAAAATTGATATACGTATGTATTTGAATTGTAAAGTGTAAATATGTTTCTAGTTTAACCTCTTTGCTTTCAGAAGGGCACCCAACCATTGCAAAGAGGCAGAGGAGTTCTAGAGTGGATGCTAAGCTCACTTCCCTGTTCCCTGTGTCCCTCCAGCTGCCTTCCTAGCTCAGTCTGTGTGCCTGGATGATACAACAGTAAAGTTCGAGATCTGGGACACTGCAGGACAAGAACGATATCACAGCCTCGCCCCAATGTACTACAGAGGAGCCCAGGCAGCCATTGTGGTATTTGACATTACTAAACCGGTGAGAACCTGCTTCAGCAAATACTGGTGGATAACCATGTCAATGCAGATCAATTTAATGGAAAATTAAAGGTGTTTTTTTTTTTTACTTAGTTAATACATTATTAATTCACTTATTGCAGACAAGCACTTGTGTATACCACGGGCTAAGATATTTTTTGACCTTATTACTGAGAATCTTACTCTTTGATTTCTTTTAACTGGAATATCACATACCATAGCATTGGTGATTACCGGCATGCTAGCTTAGCCAAGTGTTTCTCATATATGAGAGGGTACAGAGAGAATGTAGGGGCAACCAAAAGGATTTAACAAATGGATAATGCGGTATATTGTTTTCAGATAAATACATTTTCAGATTTTATGCTAAAAAATGGTGATTTCTCTTTAGCCCCATCAGGCCGTATAGATGTGCATGTTTGTCCAGAAAAGGCATCACAAGTTGCCCTTATGGACATACATGTACATTCATTACAAAATACTGTGGTGTGACCCATTTTGGTTCAGTGCGACTACCCTGTATCGGAAACAATCCGCCAAGAACCAGTAATCTGGCAGTATGGCCATGTGATCGCTGTGATGACCAATCACAGTGATAGCATGATGGTAACTGCAGATGTTCGGACTCTCTCCTTCATCTTTATCTGGAGGGGAGAGAGACAGAACATGGTGTGTGTAGTAGTGGACAATTTTGTACTAAGTCAACCAATATATACCCTCTTATATACCTTATCCTAACTTAACCCTTCCCTTGCCCTCCCAATTTTTATATACGTCTGAAAAACGGGTTTTAAGTGTAGGGTAGAGAGCAAAATATTTTAGTTTAGAGGGAATTGGGTAGGCAGTATAGATTAGGGTTTGATGTGTTAGCTTTATATAATGTAGCATGTTTTCAGTGGCTTATACCTTTATGGTGGAGTCAGATGATGAAGCCACTGTGTCTGCTTCAGATATTGACCCAATATCTGGCGTTGTCTAGTGTTGCGTCAAATTGAGCCAATATCTAACGTGACTGATGATGATGATTGCCAGATTCCACCTGCTCAAATGAGGTATGAAGAACCTGTGCCTGATCAAAGTTAGGTCTACCCAAATATGGCCGACCCAGAAATCCCCCCTTTTTTTTACATTCACTTAGGGTGAGCCATAATGTATTCTCAATTGGCACAATTCCATAAAAATTTTCCCCTGCAAATTCCTTGATGACAATTGATGTCCGGGGACGTCACGTGAAAACAAACGGTTAACGACAATTGATGTGCCAGGACCGTCATGACGGGTGCGGAACGCAATCTATGTTCGCTTTCTACACCCAAAGGGTGTTGCTGTAATGCCTCAGCAACACAGAGATTGGCATCATGCGCGACTTGCAAGATGGCGGTGCGTCCTTTCAAAAAATAATAAGAGTTCCCGGGAAAGTCTCTCCAGACCCTCCTGAGAACTCTGGCTCCACTTGCAGGTTGAATAAAGGTACTGCATTCAACCATGCAAGTCAATGGAGCGCAGGTTTCTAATCACAATGTGATTAGTAAAATAAATGAGGAAAAAATAAAAAAATAACATAATCAAAATATATAAAATATTTTTATGAGCAAGTCCTAAAATTAGCGCTTTATTTTTTTTCAAATGGAAAGAGTTAAAATACTGGCATATTAAAAGCCCCCAAACAATCCGACAAACCCATGCATGTTGGGTATCACTGTACTCAGGAGATGCTGGACACATATTGTGTTGTGTGACAGTGACATACCTAAAGTACAAAGTGTGGGAAAAATACACACAAAAAATACTACTGCAAATACTTTGACAAAGGCTAGTGGTAGAATTAGTGCATGGAAAGAGTTAAAATACCTGCATTTGAAATGCACTGGGGTGTCTAGTTTTCAAAAACAAGTGGTTTTATAGGGAACACTGAATTGACTGGGCCAATGTCAATTCAGGGCATGTGCAGTGGATCACCAAATAAAATTCAACATTGAAAAATGCACATGCCCCAAAACAGCCAGGGTAGACCCATGCATGGGTGGTATTACTGTACTCAGGAGATGTCACTGAACACATATAGTGGTGTTGTGTGATAGTGAACTATACCAGGACCTGTTATTTCATAAATGAAGTAAAATGTGTGTGGGGGGAAAAAAACACCCAAAAATGACTACCACAAAGTTTGACCAAGAGTTCTGGTAGAATTAGTGCATGGAAAGAGTTAAAATACTAGCATTTGAACTGCCCTGGGGTGTCTAGTATTCAAAAATATATGGTTTGATGGGGTAAATTGCATTGGCTGGCTTCAAAGATACCCAAAATGGCACATGGGGGAAGAATTACCAGATTTTAAAAATTGGTTTTGAAATAGCAAAACGCTACCTGTACTTATTTCCCCGTAACGTGCAAAAAAACCCCCAAAACATTGGGTGTTTCTAAACTCAGGACAAACAGTAGAATCTATTTAGCAGGTATTTTTCATTAGCTTTTATAGCTGAGTAAAAGATTTTTCAAGTAAAATTACTTTTACACTTTTTTAAAAAATTTGGACCATATTTTATACTTTTTTTTTAATAGTAAATTATATGATACAATCAAATTAATGACATCTAAGAAAGCCCTCCCCCCAAAAAACCCCAATATATAACTTGTGTGGGTTCCGTAAACAGGAAAGAAGAAAATTACAGCTGAACACGAGCACCGCTATTAACCAAAATCAGCCATTGTCATGAAGGGGTTAAAAGAAATTGCGTGTGGGGTTTTTCCGTAATCAGGGGATGCAACTGAACAATTCAGTTGGTAATAAAAAAGTACAGGAAATGATTGCAATGGCTGAGTTTGGCAGTGATTGAGTTGCATGAAAATATTTCCAGTTCTGGTGAAATACTCTGGTAGACAGCTTTTCTAAAATACATATTTTTTGGCTGGGAGACTTCGAAGCTGCTTCATAGGCCTACCACAGGGCTTGACAATTTTTGACAATTTTTGTGCCAGCTAAAAAAAGTTAGGAGCAGGACTTTTTTTTGTCCTGTACCCACACTTTGCCCAACACTCATACTTTACCCTAGCCCTCACTTTGCCCAGCACTTACACTTCGCCCCAGCACTTCTGCCCACACTAAAAAGCACCAGTGCATACTTTTAGGGTAAATCAATGTTTATTGGAGCTTTTCAAATATGTGGGATACAGAAAAGAAAAGGGAGGGGAGCAAAAACCGTGACATCCAAGTTGGTACACATCAGAACAATGTCACCCTGACAACCCACCCCCCCGACAATCGCCCGCATAGCGACAAAATAACAGCAGGAGACCCTTGACAAACACATGTCTTGAGTAGCACGCCTAAGAAAGGGAGCAAGGTGCCTCAAAGGTTGCGGACTTTAGCGCTACAACGAAGGACACGAGTAGGGCTGCAACTAACGATTATTTTCATAATCGATTAGTTGGCCGATTATTTTTTCGATTAATCGATTAATCGGATAAAAAAAATGAATGTAAATTTTTCATTTATTTAAAATAATTTAATAAACAAATGATGTTAAATACAAACAGCAGAATAAAAAAACTTTGATAAAATACATTTCTTGTCTTTATTTCCCAACCAGCCCCCCAATTTATGCACATTTGAGCCCAGGCTTGCCACGCCGCCTCCCACATGTGCCACGCCGCCTCCCACATCTGCCACCCTACTCTACCCCCACATGCCAATGTGCCTGATACGCCTTATACCCCTGAAACACCACTCCATCCTCCCCAGACATGCCA